>JASFDE010000019.1:0-147506 GCA_036937135.1 Nidula niveotomentosa
GTACTGTTTGCGGTGGATCACACTGGATTGTGGCCATCGTGATGGCTCGTAAGATTCTTCCTAATTTAGTGATGTCATTCGACGCGACGACCAAAATCAAACTTGAGGTCAACTTACCAACACGTGACTGTGATTAGGCGCAAACACAGCACAACATCAGCACGCTGGTCCCAAGCGCATCTGTGACTCTCTAATTTTATATACAGTGTAATTCAGAAAAAAGGTCTATTACACCTTAATTAATTTTATTAAAGAGTGTTTATATTCGATGGACGATCAAACACTGCGAATTCTGTGAAAAAGGGAAGGGACAGGTTGGAACTTCTAAATTTAATTCTATGCATCAATACAAACGGCGTGAAAACTAGACGATCTGTTTAAGTTCTTTTCGAAAGTGTTCTCTGAAACATCCGCTCACAACGACCTGGGTAGAAGAATGTACAATTTTTTTGTGGAGCAGGAACGGTATACTCATGTCGTAAGTCTCTGAACTGCATCAATATTTCAGCCTTCTCATTTCAGCACTTTTGAAGCTTCTGAGTTCCTTCGAGGTTTTGAATACCAAAGGTCTCATGAGAACACGACTTCCCTTGGCACCGTCATATCTATCGCCTTACCCGACCTTTTACCATCTGCCAAGTTCTGTCAACCCCAGAATTCATTCACTTAAATTCAAACCCTGCTTGTCATTCTCCTTCCTGAGAAACATCTGACGTTACGTCGTCACTCTTCCTTTGCCTCATATTGACATCCAACGTACAAACACCGAAAACCGCCCTGAATACTGACACCGCTAGGGCCTGGATGACGATCGTTGCGCAGAAAATGAACATTGTATTGCTTCAATAGAATCGTAATGGAGGGAACATTTCCTTCTGTCATACGCAGAGCACTCGTTTGACAGCATTGCATCATTCAGGAACTGAGCCCTGATGACGCTGCATAGAGTCATTCGCTTCGTATAAAGACCACCTTGTTCCGTCCTGAACCTTCAGTCGAATAGCTTTCCAGCACCAGTTCTACTACCATTTCACCACTGACAAGATGCAGTTCAAGTCCCTTGCTATGCTCTCCGCTTCTGCACTCCTTGCAGCTGCCACCGGTACCGTGACTACCACGGTCACCGTTACCTCTGTACGTCAGCATGCCCCTTCATTGCTGTAGGGAGGCTTATTAGGGTTATTTGGTGTAGACCGCCCCTGGCTCGACTACGACGGTGTATGAGAACCAGTGCAACACCGGTCCTGTGCAGTGCTGGTGAGCTCCTTCCCCATCTCCTCGTTGCGAATCAATCTAAATGAAATTCGAATTAGCAACTCCGTCCAACAGGCAATTAATTTCATAACTCCTTCCGAGTCTTCCAAAGAAAATCCTCTGATAACACTTCTCCCTCATAGGCTGATTCCCCTGACGCAACCACAGCCCTAGGTCTCCTCGGCATCGCCCTCACCGACCTGAACGTCCTCGTTGGGCTCCAGTGCTCCCCAATCTCCGTTGGCGCAGGGGGTAACTCGTGTAATGCCCAGCCGGTGTGCTGCCAGAACAACAACTTCGTACGTCGTGATTTCTGTCTTTTGTGTGGGGTTTTTAGTGACTTGGTGCGACGTACAGAGCGGCGTCATTGTTATCGGTTGTGTGCCTATTACAATCAGCGCGTAGTGGGCGTTGGATGGCGGGGAGTTGACGGAGAGTACCTTTTTGTAGTTGCTTTTTGGGTTTCGGCCGATATGTATTTTCAGGTTTCAATTAAAATATGGTGCAAAGTGGGATGAGTAAGAACAGAAGCATGGCACGCAGTTCACGATGATGCAGAGCATGGGTTCAAGAAATAGGAAAGAGCCAGCACATTGATGGACGAGAGCCATGGCCTTAGAAGAATATAGTATAAGTCATCGTTAATGGTGGGGTACTTGGTGACTAAAGTGCTCGGAAGACATGAACATAGAATGAACTGGCTCGAGCCTCGTTTTCGTGTTGAACTTGTTGCGTTGAGTACGGAGAGGATATTTGTAACGAACTCGAAATGCGAAGCGACATTGTACGTCCGAGAGGCACAGTTGAAGAGACAGCATCAGCTACAAGCAGTCCAGTAATCAAGCAGTCCAAGCCTGTAGAGTGCAACTGCAGGTTCAGAAGACCCTGTGTGTGGTCAAGAGGATGATGGTGGTCAGGTTGAAGCCAGCCCTAAACATGCTACGACAGGACGTTGAAGTCGATCGGCGCTTTCTATTTCTGGCTCGCGTCTAATCGCGCGCCCATCTTTATCTTATCTCCATCACTGCTGCATTCGTCTTCTCGGCCGCGGTGCTATCCGAGCACATCCGACGACGCCTACTCTGCACCCTCCCCCTTCTCCCTTCCACCCATAGCCTAATCCACCCTCCATCCACCTTATAAATCCAAGATGACCCGCCAGTTCTTCGTCGGAGGTAACTTCAAGCTGAACCCGGTTACATCGGCCGCGAAGGCGTCGCTCATCGATGGACTTAACGGCGCGAAGCTCGATTCTACCACTGGTACGAGGATTGCTATCTTTTCGGATGATTCGAAAAGCTAATGTGATGGTTGGAAGAGGTGGTAATTGCGCCCCCGACCATCTACCTCATCCCTGTGAAGGAGCATGTGCGCAAGGACATTGCTGTCGCGGCGCAGAACTGCTACTTTAAGGAGTCGGGCGCGTTCACTGGCGAGACCAGGTCAGTACGCATCGCTTCGTGTCCCTTCTATGCCGCTTAACACCCCCTACAGCCCCAAGCAGCTCGTCGACGCCGGTATCCCCTACGTTATCCTCGGTACGTACCTTCCACAACGCACCGCAGGGCCTGCAACTGACCTCCCCTTCCATGAACGCAGGCCACTCGGAGCGCCGCACGCTCTTCCACGAGACATCAGCCCTCGTCGCGACCAAGACACGCGCCGCGCTTGATGCGGGGCTCAAGGTCATCCTCTGCATCGGGGAGACCCTCGAGCAGCGTGAGGCGGGGCAGACCACCGCCGTGTGCGAAGAGCAGCTGAAGGCCGCTGTAGATGTGCTCAAGGAGGCTGACTGGAAGTGCGTATCCACCAATCTCTCTTCTTCGTGCGCTGACGGGGTATTGTGGCATGCAGGTCCATCGTCATCGCATATGAGCCCGTCTGGGCTATCGGGACCGGCAAAGTCGCCACCTCCGCACAGGCGCAGGAGACACACGCCGACGTGCGCAAGTACCTCGCCAAGGCCATCTCATCTGCCGCGGCGGAGAGCACAAGGATCATCTATGGGGGCAGCGTGACGGCGGGGAATTGTAAGGAGCTTGGTGCGTGCTTTTCTCCTTTTTTCGTGGGGGGATCTTCTTCATGTGGGAGGCGAGGAGAGAAGAAAGGATTTGTGCTTATACGTGCTTTTTGTGATTATAGCGACCCAGCCGGACGTGGACGGCTTCCTCGTCGGAGGCGCGTCCCTCAAACCTGAGTTCGCGCAGATCATCAACGCTCGTTCTGCATGAGCGCAATCTGCATTAGGCTTCCTACGGAATAGGTGTTTAGTGGTTAAGGAGGTAAAGAAACAAGACGACATAGAACTTACGACCGCTATGGAAGAAAAATCAAATCTGTATTGTATCATTTTTCTGTTTTAGACATGAGCTGTGGTTGGCGTACGGTTTGAAATTCAGCGTTTGGAATCGTTGGCTTAGTTCTGTGAAGGAGGAAGAGAGGATTCTGCTGAAAAAGGGACGGAGGTTGTGGTGCAACCGCGACAAGCGCTAAGCGCACTTCGGTGTTGGTATGATCGGGCCGGTATTCCGGCGCTGACGCGCGTTCCCAGGCCTGGTTTTCACCTTCTGCAAGCTATCGGAACGCCCCCAGTAGTATTCAGACACTCAGTGACTCTGAATTACCTGCAGCTCTGCAGCGCCGCCATGTCGACCTGCTGCTGAGCACGGACCTCTCCTACTAGTGTCATTCCTTTGCCCTCACCTCTGCTCCTCGCGGACTTGCTACCACTCTTCGGAAAACTGGAGAGGTCAACTGGTCACCGGGGTACCATGATGTGTGTACAGCACAATATACTGAAACAAGTTATTTTATACCGAATGTTCTGATAGCTTCAACGCCGTAAATCTTCTAACATCCGCAGGTCTCCATGCATCATGCGTCATTCAGCCAAATGTCGCTATGCACCTTCCGTCATGCACCTTCCGTCACTCCTCGACATGGTGACTATTCTGATTCTTGGAACTTCGATACTGAATGTTACCCACTTTGGACTGATGAACACAGGCCTCCAAGTACATCTTACGACCTCCGGCGGTCAGCAGATGCTCTGATTATTTTTGCATCTGCTATCAATGGGTCAGTCTTCGGGTAAGAAGGTGGCCAAGGACATCTTACGCACATTCGACGACATCTACGGGGTGATGAGGGTGGTGCATAAAAGACGGCTTAAACGCCTGGTATGTATTCCCGAAGTTCATCACTGTCATGGTATTGACGAGTCTAGTTAGGTTAACGCTTGTGGCTGTTCTAGTTCGAACATGCCAGGCTGCTCTATATCAAAAATTTGAAGATTTACCTCTAGGATTAAAGTTCGACTTCGTCATAGCAGGAGGTAAGTCATTAGTCTTTGACGCCCTCGCTATCACTCCTGTTACTTCTGAATAAATCATATCCAGGCGGAACAGCCGGTTCGGTACTCGCCAACAGACTCACATAGAACCCAAACTTCCAAGTCCTCCTAATCGAAGACGGACCCTCGTCAGTTCCAACTTCCTCAAAATCACTAAGAACATATAATACTCACTTTTGCATTCAACTCGATATCTATTAGCAACGCTGGCGTCCTCAACTCCGAAGTCCCCTTCTTCGCGCCCAATCTCCTCAACTCTCGGTTCGACTGGAACTTCACGACCATACCGCAGGTGGGGTTGAATGGGCGGTCGATTACGTATCCGAGGGGGCATCTTCTTGGGGGAAGTAGCTCTATCAGTGCGTTTCATTTCTTTGATTTGTCTAGTGGTTGGGTAATAATCCGTTAAGTAGATGATATGTTCTACACGCGCGGCTCCTCGTCCGACTACGACCGCTTTGCCGCAGTTTCAGGTGACCCCGGATGGTCCTGGGCCCATATCCTGCCCTACCTCCTTAAGGTACTCCTTCCTCCTCTCCAGAAATCCCATCCATTTACAATTCGCCCAACCTTTGCTCCACAGAGCGAACGCTGGGTCCCACCTGCGGACAACCACTCCACCCTCGGGCAGTTCGACCCAACATTCCACAGCACGAAGGGAGTGAACTTTGTCAGTCTCCCCGGGTTCCCGCAGAGATCGACCGATGGACGGGTTATACAGACCACGAAGGATTTGGAAGGGGAGTTTCCGTTTAATTTGGATATGAATTCAGGCAATCCGTTGGGCGTTGGTGAGTCCTGCTCTTACTATGATGGTACAATTAAGTGAGCATTTTAATGATTATTGTTTTTTGGGGGGTGAGGAAGGCTGGCTGCAGTCGACTATTGGACATGGTGCGAGGAGTAGTGCTGCTACGTCGTATTTGGCACCACAGTTTATTAATCGGGAGAATTTGCATGTTCTTGTGGAAACGAGGGTTACAAGGATTATTCCCACGATTACGGCTGCGAGTAAAAGTCTGGCGTTCCACGCAGTGGAGATTTTGAGTAGAAATGGTTTGTGACGTCTATCTAAGCACCATCGTTGAATTTACCAATACTTTTCACTGAATAGGCACGTCCAGACATCAAATAACGGCTCTGAAAGAAGTTATACTGTCCGCTGGATCAGTAGGGACACCGCATATCCTGCTCAGCTCCGGCATAGGCAATGCAACGGAGCTTAAGGCAGTTGGGGTGCAGCCTATACTAGACATGCCAAGCATAGGCAAAAATATGACAGATCATCCACTCATTGGATTTTCGTGGGTCGCCAATTCGACTGATACAGTAGACAAGTGCGTCAATGGACCCTAAATTTTGATCATAATCATCACAGTTATCTGACAAATTCCCTTCCTAGCATCAATAATAACGCGACTTTATTAGCTGAGCTACTCGTTCAATGGGAGAAGACACGTACCGGCCCCCTAGTCGACGAGAGCTCTGTCAACCAGGTCGGATTTTTCCGCCTCCCGAAGAACTCGACGATATTTAAGCAGTTTTCGGACCCTTCCTCTGGACCTAACTCTGCCCATTACGAGTTGGCATTCACAGTGAGCTGCATTGTATTCGCTGAACTACCTTGTATGTTAATGCGGATTCAGAATGGGGCTTCGTTTAGCAATGGGCCTGGAAATTTTATCGGCATAGGGGTTGCAGTTGTGTCGCCTATATCTCGCGAGTCCCTCACTATCTCTACATAAAGATTCTCATTGAGACCTTTGCTCTCAAGGTGGCTCTGTAACACTAGCAACAAACGATCCTATAAATCCTCCAATGATAGATCCAGCAATCCTCAAGTCTGACTTTGACATCTTCACTATGAAACAAGCAGTGCAAAGCGCACGTGCATTCTATGCTGGACCCGCATGGAAAAATTACGTCTTACAGCCCACTGGTGCCTTCGCGAATGCGACCACGGACGATGCTCTCGAGCAATTTCTGCGCAACAATGCTTTCAATGCTTTTCACCCTGTTGGAACGTCGGCAATGTCGCCGAAAGGCGCAAACCACGGCGTGGTAGATCCTGATCTGCGCATGAAGAACGTAGTTGGTGTGCGCATTGTCGATGCATCTGTCATAGTAAGTGTCCACGTTTCTGGATGACGTAAATTGATAGTGACGCCCTTTTCCATGCAGCCATTTGTTATTTGTGGGCACACGCAGGCTCCAACCTACGCTGTTGCTGAGAGGGCAGCAGACCTGATTAAAGAGGCATGGAAGTAGTAATTTTTAACCATTGCCCACTACCCACCATTTCAGGTACTAGTACAAAATTGAAACGATAGCAGAATCATGACTCCTTCAAGACAGGAACCATGTCAGGAAGTAACGATACACAAAATTCCACCACGATTGTTCCCGTTCACTCGAGCCACCCGGAAATCCGATTTCAGTTATGGATTCGTCTAGATAGCGAATTAGCAGCTTCAGGGCATATACTGTATCCGAGAATTCGTCTGGAAGTTGTTTCAATGAGTGGACTAATGCTGTATGATCCTTGAATTGGTAAAACGTGATGATTAAAACTTCATCTCTTGGTGTAGTCCTCAGGGCAGCAGACTGATCTATCCACCTTTGAAGAGGAAGAAAAGGTGAAGAAACAGACGCGGAAAGCTACTGTTGGTTCTGCATCAACATTCTGGAAATTTTTCGGGTAATGGCCCGACGTTATGCAATGCACCAGCTGCAGCCTTATATCTTCAGAGGATATAAGCAAAATAAAAACGTAGAAATTCTGTTGGCACACCACTTGGAATATCTTTTTTTTTTTTTCAAAGAACCAAAAATATATGCTAGGGCACTTGAGATCGTTAGGAGCAAGCCCGATGTCCTCAAGATAATCGAGAACGCTAGAGTTCTTGACTCACAAGTACAGCTCCAAATTATGAAGTATAAAGGGTAGCCGTAGCCTAGGATTTGCCGAGGAGAAATAAAGGAGAGAATAATTTAAGCCGAGATTAAATCTGTAAGAACATTATGATAGTTATATAGTGATATGTCGCATAACGTAAGAATGGTGGAACAGAATGTTGGGGCGCCAAAGTGTACAACACGTAACAGCTGCGGTGTAAGTGCTTACATCGTCCATGCAATGGCAGGTAGCATACTAGATGACTTCGTCACTTTGTGTGAAGGTTTGGCAGATCCATACAGAGGCGTAAGCACAGCCATACTCAAATGAGTCGTTTTTAGGAGGCCAACTCTAGGACAGGTTATAGTCAACCAAACGGAACTCAGTGAGAAAACCATTTCTCACAAATGAAGCATCAGGTCTCCAAGAATTCGACTTTTAGCTTATCGTATAAAAGAAGCGAGGCTGAATCCTAATCCTTAGAAGCCCCATAGTTGAGGAGATTTATACGGGCATCGTGGGTCATATAGCCAGGAGTAACGTCAATTGAACATGGCCGACAGAGCAGCAGGTAGTATTGTTTTTGTAACCTAGAAGAAAAGTGCTAGTCCGCATAAGGCTCATGAACCAGAATATGTTGATGCGAACAGCAGAACGTGTGACATTGGAGGATGGCGATTCCAATGAAAGCGAAGCAGGATGTAGAGTGCTTGCGTCGCTCAAATGCATTAGGAGTTCCTTGAGTGAATCTGCAGAATTCGGTAATGTATTGTTCTGAACCAGTTTATAGGACTTGGTGATAAAAACGGTGACGACGGCAAAGAGCAACCCTACCTGATTGCAGCAAGAAAGATATGTTTTTGTTGATGAAGACATGGGAATCATCTCAAAGATGAGCAAATTCTGAATCTCATCTCTCCACGCTTCACACATTTGTTCGCCATATTCTTTTGTTACTTTGTAAATTTTCTCCCATGAAACGCCATCCTTTGCAAGGAATATTTTTAGGGCTAGCCGCTTTGTCGTGCTTTAAGGACTGCATATAGGAAATTACATTTCGGAGAGATTTAAAATGGTTAAAATCCGAAAATTACTAACCTCAGTGAGTTACCTTCTGCAGAAGAGGAGCTAAACTGTGTTGGTTCAGCTCCTCTCTCGTCGTTAGCTATTGTTATTTATAGACACACTCAGGCTCAAACTTATGCAGCTCCGAGGAGATAACAGACCTAATAATTCTACAAATTCTCGCCAAGGTTGTTTTCATCTGCTTAAACCATTAGGAAATCCGATTTCAACCACTGATTCGTTGAGAGAATGGATTAGTAATTTAAGAGCATTTAATGGGTCTACTAATTTGCCTGCCAATTGTTTGAATGAATGGGTAAAAGCTGTATAGTCCTTGAATTGATAAAATATGATGTTTATAATTTTATCTCTTCGAATAGTCCGGAGGAAAGCAGAGCGGTTTGTCCATTTTTGAAGAGAAAATAAAGCACTTGAAAGAGCTGAAGAAAGCTATTGCTGGGTCTGCACAGCATATCCTGGGAAATTTTCGATAATGGTGCAGAGCGTACGTAAATTACTGTCGCTTGCCTCATCTCGATTGAGAAGTGACGCAATGCAATACAATAGTTGTAATTTTATGTCTATGGGAAATTTTGTATGTAAGTAACAGAAAACCATTAGAACCTCTGACGACACACCGTTCGGGATATGCATTTTATTTTCGAAGTACCAAAAATGTATGTCTGGGCATGCGAGATCCTCGGGAGCGAGCCCGGTTTCCCCAAGGTTATTGGGAACATTGTAGTTCTTGATCCGTATATATAGCTCCATCCGATGGAGTAAAAGAGGTAGTCGTAGCCTAGAATTTGCCGTGGAAAAATAACGGAGAGTATAAGCCGAGACAAGATCTCTAAGAACATTGTTATACTTGTGTAGGGATTGTCGGATACTGTGAGAACTGTAGAAGGGAATATCAGGATGCCAAAGCGTCCAACAGATGAGAGCTGCAGCAAAAGTGCTTATGTCGCCCATGCAATGATGGATGGCATATATGATGTCATAGCTTTGTATAAACGTTTGTCCGATCCATACAAGAGCTCGAGAATGATCGTATCCAGAAGAGCCGCTTTCACGGGACCGACTCCAAGACAAGTCATAGCCAAACCAAGTGGACTTCAATGAGAAATTTATCCCTGTAATTGAAGTACCCGAGCCCCTAAGAAGGCGTCGTTTGGAATATTGTACAAAAGAAGCTAAGTTGAACCCTAATTGATAGAAGCCCCACGATTGAGGAGATTTGTATGGGCACTGTAGGATATATAGCCAGACGTAGCGCGCGTTGAAGATGATCGACTGAGCAGCAGGTAGCACTGTAGTTGCAACCAAGAAAACAGCACTAATCCTACGACTACACCCAACACCGCTGCAACTTCTCGGTTAAGCATCCATAGGAAGTCGAGAAGACCGGCAAAAAAGAGCACGAAGCAGAACAGGCAGCCCAGAGAGTATATTGGGAACTTTCCATGCTACTAGTCCTTCGTAACACATTTGTCGAAGAGCCAAGGCGTCTTTAGGAAGCAGTGTGCCGTATCTCTGGTATTCTCGAATCCATTGCAAGCATAGGATACCGATCAAAACAATCGTCAGACTGAGAGTAAGGCTCAAGAACCATAGTATATTGATACGAACAGCAGAACGAGTGACGTCGGAAGATGAGAGTGTCAATGAATGTGAAACAGGATCTAGGGTGCTTGCTTCACTCAAATGCATCAAGAGTTGCTTGAGTAAATCTGTAGAATTTGATCCTGTATTGCTCTGAAGAAGTTTATAGGACTCAGTGGTAAAATCGGTGACGACAGCGGAGAATAATCCTGCCTGTTTGGAGCAGAAATAATATTTTAGCATTTTTTCGGTGAAGATAATGAATCCTCACGAAGATGAGCAGATTCTGAACCTCATCTCTCCACGCTTCGCACATTTGTTTATCGAATTCGTTTGTAATATTGTAGCATTTCTCCCATGCCTCGCCGTCCTTTCCCAAAGAATGTTTATATGACTCGCCGCTTTGCCATGGCTTTAAGGGCTGTATGTAGGAAGATTTCGAAGAGATTCAAATGATTATAAACTAGGTCACTAACCTCAGAATTTGTTTTGTTCTCAACGTGTACATCAGCAGTATCTGCAGAAGACGACTTAAACCGTGTATGTTCCTCTCTGTCGTCATGAACCTGGGTCAAATCATGATTACGTTCTGGAGTAGCTCAAAGTTATCAAGCATCCGTACCTGAACGAATTCGGGAGGGGATCCTACCGACATCTTTATGACAATGCTTTTAGCCGCGTCAAGTATTGCAATCTATAATTGAATACGGATCATAAATTATGGAAAAGAAGGAGTCATGAGTGATACATACGGTCAACTAGCCACACCTGATCAACTCCGATGCACTTCTTCGGAAGCAGTTCGAACTAAACCCTCCAATTAGGTTATTTGAGATTTTAGTTATCTTTCTTGCCAATATCTTTCGGCTTGCCCACTGTTGGTGTCGAACACGAACTGAGGTTGGGCTCAGTAGAAGAAGCGTTGATAGTGAGTTACAGTATGATGCCAGACTTCCTTAAATCAACCGTGCGAAGTTGGTACAAACAAATAGCGGATTGTGAAACTTGCTAATGGCAGTTTCTTCGGACTTCCAGAATTTAAATCTCCTGAATGTGTAGATCGATGTCACGATTTATCTGTAATTACCTTCTCGATGGCGGAACTCCAATACTTCTATCCTCCAACTTCACATCTCACTGCATGTATATTGCTGTGATTCTTGCTCCAGAGTCCGACATTCGAATTGAAGTAATTTGTATTTAGCGGTCGAACTCAAGTCGAACTTTAATAAAAGCTCATGCCGGCTTGCAAAAGCGTGCTGGGTAAGTAGGCTTGAGTGTGAGCCCCACTTATATATATATTATTTGTTCAGTTTTGTTGAAGGCACTCATATCTCCTTCTCAAGCTGATTGTTTGTGATCCGGAGAATTCGATATGGAATATATTTTTCATAAATGTTCAACCGCACTGGGAGGACAGCTACCTAACTTCGTTCAACAGCATCTTTAGGTGGGAGGAAGGAATGCAATTAGAACAGCTTGTTCACGGTATTGAAGTGCTGAGTTCGTAGAAGCCCTGTGTCCATGAGTCCCCTCGAGGCGCTAAAAGTAAAGCGTGGGTGGGCCAGGTACGCCTCTCCCTACACAATGGATAAGTACTCATCCGAATACGTTCCTTGCTGTCTGCGATTATGCCACGGCCCTCACTCGTTTCAACCATCATGAAGACTCTAGCCATACCCGTCGTACTGAGCTTTGCTTGTTTCTTACCGCTTTGTCAAGCCCACGTCTTCCAGACTCTCCAGGATATTCCTTCAGCAGCAATATATGACTTCATTGTAATCGGAGGTAATCTGCATTGTTATTTCATTGAAACTCTTTTTATTTTAAAGCCATTTTACTTACATGTATTCATCAACAGGTGGTGTTGGAGGTTCTGTCACTGCCAATAGGCTCACTGAAAATCCAAATTTTAGGGTGCTAGTCATTGAAGCCGGACCCACGTAAGTTTTTCATAATTAACCTGGAATACGATCTCGATAAACTCATACATTGCTTTAAGAAATGAAGATGCGCAAAATATAGAGGTCCCATTCTTTGCGACTCGCCTCGGGAATACAATTTTTGACTGGAATTTTACTACAACACCTCAAAATGCACTAAATGGCCGTGTTATAGAATATCCTCGAGGACATGTTCTTGGGGGCAGCAGCTCCATCAGTAAGTTCTGTGAAACCATAATATCTGACTTACGAATAATTCTCATGCTGCCTGGGTATACAGACGGAATGTTCTATACACGAGGATCTTCTTCCGATTTTGATCGTTGGGCGGCTGTTACGGGGGATCCTGGATGGTCATGGGACCAAATCTTGCCGTTCATTCTCAAGGTTATTGTCCTTATTATTCCAAGTTATATTTGGCCTGAGTTCTTCTCTAACCAAGAACGAGAAAATCACACCTCCTGCTGACCACCATTCCACCATTGGACAATTCAACCCTGCAGTACACAGTTTTACTGGAATCAATTCCGTTAGCCTCCCTGGGTTTCCTGAATCTATTGATGACCGTATCATTCAAACTACTCGCGACTTGAAGGAAGAGTTCCCATTCAATTTGGATATGAATGGCGGAACTCCACTTGGACTAGGTATTTTTTACTTTCCAGTAATTTAATCTAGGGAACATATCCTGAATCTGGATCTGCTAGGTTGGTTGCAAGCTACCATCGGAAATGGAACCCGGAGCAGTGCTGCGACGTCATATTTAGCTCAAAAGTTCACCTCTCGTCCTAATCTGGACATTGTTCTCAATACTCGAGTGACTCGTGTTCTTCAAACCGGCAGTAGCAAAAGTCAAGTATTTCGTACGGTGGAGATGATGCCAGAACGTGGGTAGTTTTATATAATATTTTATTTGAAGAACAGGTTCAATGTTATCGTTTAATACAGATTCGGGACCAATCAAGACGTTAATCGCCCAGAAGGAAGTCATATTGTCTGCAGGCTCCATAGGAACGCCCCATATTCTTCTCAGCTCCGGAATAGGCGACGAAGCAGACCTCACGAAAGTCGGAGTGCGACCAATAGTGCATCTTCCAAGTGTAGGAAGAAACCTCAGTGATCAGCCAGCAATCTTTACCAATTGGTTCGCCAATGCAACTAACACTAAGGATAGGTTCGTCGATAAAAATTGCAGTTCCCGAAGTATCTTGCAATTTATCTGATTCGCTCCAAACCTTCAGCATAGCGCAGAATGCAACGCTTCTCGAACAGCTCCTTAACCAATGGATCGCTACTCGCACTGGGCCGTTGGCTGATGCAGGCACAAACCAAATTGCCTGGCTTCGGATTCCTGGAAATTCTTCTATATTCAATCAGTTCGCTGACCCTTCTGCTGGGCAGAATACACCGCATTATGAATTGATTTTTAACGTGAGTAAAATTTATTTCGGGATTCAGCTTCGGAACTGAAGACGTACTGGAAATAGAATGGAGGAGGCTTGTCTGGATCTACTGCAGGTCATTTTGTTGGGGCAGGTTTAGCGGTCGTGACTCCCATATCTCGTAAGTAAATTCGTTTTATTTTTACGAAAATATTAAACAGCCCGTGGTTATAGGTGGATCAGTTAAACTTAATACCAGCAATCCTTTAGACCAACCATTGATTGATCCTGGTTTTTTCAATTCTGATTTTGACATTTTTGCTATGCGCGAAGCAGTTGCCAGCATTAGGCGCTTTTTTGCGGGACCAGCGTGGAAGGACTACGTTCTTGAACCAGCTGGGGCCTTCGCAAATGCATCTTCTGATGCATTATTGGACAGTTTTATTCGAAGCACAGCAGGAAGTACGGCGCATCCTGTTGGTACAGCAGCTATGTCGGCCAGAGGTGCAAATTATGGAGTTGTTGACCCAGATCTTATCGTTAAGGGGATAGAGGGATTAAGAATTGTTGATGCCTCAATTATGGTTCGTCATAATTTATCTCTGATCTAAGCTTCCTTCAAGTCTTACTGAATAACATAACAGCCATTTATTACCTGTGGACACACGCAAGCGCCCACATACGCTATTGCAGAACGAGCATCAGATATCATAAAGTCGGCCTGGCGGTTATGAATAATGATTTCTACTTCCTTTCATGTTTTCAACATACTGGACATGAAGAGTCCTGTCAACCGGGCTATTATGTATATTTACTTCAGCTTTGATTTCTGCGCATGGATGCCATGTGGAAATACTATATATTTCCTGAGAAATTTTAGTAACGAGACCTTTCATGTAAGAATTTGCCATCCAGAACATGCAATAATGTACAATAGAAGTTGCACGATCCGGTGCCACCTTGGCTCAGTCCGGAATTCCGGGAGCCGGCGTTCCGCCACTCGTGATGCGTGACATTCGTTCTCGTGATCATACAAGGCTTACAAAGCTTATGTTCCGACATTTGAAATCAGTTACTTACTTGAGTAGGCCCGGTATCTCATCTGCGCGTCGATTGTCCCTCAAATCTCAGTGTAGTCAGTGCAGCGAGTTAACCTTCGACTTTGACATCCACTGCTGACAGTAACAGCGCTTACTGATTCTCCTACTCCGAATATGCCTGAATGCTTTCTCATAGGGGTTGTTGAAATCTAACCCCTGGATAATGACGTATTTAGTAGCACTAGATAGATAGAAGGCTCAGTCAATGTGTGTATAATCGACTGATATATTTAGCGGTACCTAGATAGATAGAAGGCTAGGTACCGAAGTAAGTAAACATGAAGGTGTGGAATAAGTAGTCACTTACCTCAGTCAATGTGTGTATAATCGACTGAGGTATAGTTAACTGCTGTGTACGGCATTTATACTACGAATACGACAAAGCTGATACGGTCAAAACTTGGGGGAATTGGTGTGAGGGTGAGCTTTGGCTTAAAGCGCAAAGCAGTGGAGGTGGCCAGGTGGATTGTTCGCGGTGGCCCATGCCGGATCGGCCTGGTCAACATCTCAACAGGGGTGACAGTACTGAACTAGCAAAACAAACCAAAGGCTGAACTTACGACTGATGGCGTGCGCGATGGTCGTCAGCACCTGTTGGTTAAGGAAGATTAAGGACCGCTCCTGAAATCCTATCCTATCCAGCTTAGATCGAAAACTGCTTTCCTCTGGGTTAGGCAGACTCGAGCCTCGCATAATAGCTTTTGCGGTGAGAACTCCAGGCTTCTTCATTACGGCTGATCAACAACTTTTACTAATCTTAGCCAAGTGGACTTCTATTAGCGGACTGACATTGTGATTTCAGGCCATCGATTTCGGCAGAACAGAAGATGGGGCTGTTCGTGACAGTTCAGAATATTTCTATGCTGTAAGGTTCCCATGTGAAGATGCAGAAAGCGGCTCAAACATAAGGTATGTGGGGCAAGAATCGTGTCAGATGTGCATTTCTAATAATTAGGTTTCTTCTGAAGTTTATTGTTTAGCCGGTCGCAAGTGCGTAAAAAGAACACTAAGGTCTGACCACCTCAGGATCATTCGATATCCCGGGGTGCATTCAATGCTCCTCACTGCAATGTTTCTTGCGGCCTTCTGGTGGGTGTGCAACGCTGCTATTTTCCAACGATCCGAAGATATACCAGCTGGGACAACATATGACTTTATTGTGATTGGAGGTTAAGACATCTTCCAGACTTTACTTCCTCTATTTTTTTCGCTTACTCCGATACGCTTTTTATTTTCGATCAAGGCGGCGTCGGAGGCTCTGTCACGGCAAACAGACTCACGGAAAATCCGGAGTTCAAGGTATTAGTTATGGAAGCAGGACCGACGTAAGTGCTTACAATGCCCCTCTCACCGTTAACGATACCTAACTACACTTGCGGATCATTATGATTTATAAAGTAATGAAGATGTACTCAATATACAAATACCGTTCCTCGCGACCCGCCTCGAACATACCGTGTATGATTGGAATTTTACGACAACGGCTCAAGTAGGTTTAAAAGGCCGTATGTTGGATTATCCTAGAGGGCATGTTCTCGGCGGTAGCAGCTCCATCAGTGCGTTCTTCATAATATCTATCTATATTGTGACAAACTCTCATGAGTGGGGCGGGAAAACAGACGGAATGTTCTATACGCGAGGGTCTTCCTCAGACTTTGATCGCTGGGCTGCTGTTACAGGCGATTCTGGATGGTCGTGGGATCGCATTTTGCCGTACATTCTCAAGGTTTTCCTCCTTTCTACACGATGTATTTTTGTCTAACGATCGCTATCCGCCATAGAACGAGAAAGTGACTGCACCTGCTGACCATCACTCTACTGTCGGGCAGTTCGATCCTTCTGTACACAATTTCAATGGGATAACTTCAGTCAGCCTCCCCGGGTTCCCTCGTTCTATCGACGGGCGTGTTATTCAGACAACGAATGACTTGAAAAAGGAATTTCCTTTTAATTTAGACATGAATAGTGGCAGTCCACTTGGACTAGGTACTATATTTTCTGTAATGAAATATCGATAGATATTTCTAACACTGGAATTTCAGGATGGTTACAAGCCACGATTGGAAATGGGACGAGAAGCAGCGCTGCGACAGCCTACTTAGCACATAAGTTCACCTCTCGCACCAACTTAGACATTGTGCTGAACACTCGAGTCATTCGCATCTTACAAAATGGCGACCCTGGAGATAAAGTGTTTCGAACTGTTGAGGCAACAGAAGGGGGTGCGTCATTTTAAGTTCTTTCCTTGCTCTCGGACTGAATTCGGCATGTCGATTGGCAGGTTCTGGTTCGAGCTGGAATATGACAGCTAAGAAAGAAGTGGTCTTATCAGCTGGCTCGATAGGAACCCCACATATTCTTCTTAATTCTGGAATCGGTGATGAAGAAGAACTGAAAGGAGTTGGCATTTCATCAGTTTTACACCTTCCAAGCGTCGGGAAAAATCTCACGGATCAGCCACAATTAGCTCTTTCATGGTTTGCCAATGCTACCGATACAGATGACAAGTCAGTGTTATCTCCATCTTCCTTTTGATTGTGGCTGTAATAAAAATCCTCGAACGTCCATCACAGCATAGCTAATAATGCAACACTGATAACAGAACTGATTGAGCAGTGGTTGGATACGCGCACTGGGCCTTTAGTCGATGCGCACACCAGTCAAATTGCGTGGCTTCGGATACCCAATAACGCCTCCATATTTGATAAGTTTGTAGATCCTTCATCTGGTTCTAATAGTCCTCATTATGAACTTGTTATGTCTGTTTGTAAAACCTTTGCATTTGACATCGTCGGACCTGGCTCATGTTATATGATCAGAATGGGGCTGGCTTTGCTAGTTCCTTTGGCCCTGGTAGCTTCGTCGGCATGGGGCTCGCCGTTGTAACCCCTGTATCACGTGGGTCTAATTAAGACACCTGGCTGAACTTACTTGCTTTGCTGATGCTCTTTTTATTTTCAGGTGGAACTATTAAGCTAAATACAAGCAATCCTTTAGATCAACCCCTAATAGATGTCGGCTTCCTGACCTCAGATTTCGACATTTTAGCCATGCGCGAAGCAGTTTCCAGTACTCGACGTTTCTTCGCTGGGCCTGCATGGCGAGATTATGTTCTGCAACCGGCAGGAGAATTCGCTAATGCCACCACCGATGCCCTTTTGGACGAATTCATTCGCAATAATGCACGCAGCCCATCACATCCTGTTGGGACGGCTGCTATGTCTGCTATAAATGCTACTTATGGAGTTGTGAATCCAGACTTACTGATGAAAGGTGCAAAAGGACTGCGAATCGTTGATGCGTCTGTTATGGTGGGTCCTATTGAGATTGCACTAGCTTTTAAATTGCTAGATAGCTAATCGATATTTAATCCAGCCATTTATCACTTGTGGACACACACAGGCACCCACCTACGCTATCGCTGAGCGTGCTGCGGAGATGATAAAAGCCACATGGGAATCCTGAATCTTCGTGTATTGTTTGCACATTGAAGTTGTGATTTCAGCCAATTTTGTTCAAGGTTACTGTAAAATAGCTTTATTTCGTAAGGTGGCTAAGTCTTCGGGGCTTGCGGATAGCGCCGCAGATTTCATTAGCTCCTTCAAATTCTTTATTCATTATTTTTTGTTCAATCTCTGGCGCCTCTTGTAAGTATGGATGATCCATAATTCTAACCAAGATAATCTGGGACCGCTCCGGAGTTCCTTCCGTGATTTCTTCCTTCGGTTCCTGACCGGATGACCGCGACTCGCTGCCACGTTCCTGCCACGTTGCAGCGTACACACGGTGGTCCATTGATGGTGTGCTCTGATTTTACACTTGGACGTCTTGGCTTTTCTCGGTGCAGCAGAATTTCGTGAGAAGGCGGCTTTCAACCCTTAAAGTACCAGAAATGTATTCTTGTTTATTATCACTAGCTCTTGGGTATAGTCCAGAGCCCCAGTTTGGGTGTTCAAAGATTTGAGGTATGGATTATTGACATCTGCATGGCGTATGAATGACAGTGACAGCAACAGAAAAAGGCTAAAGCATTCGGCGATTTCTCTCCTGCTTCGTTTGCCTATGGATTTAATGTCCCGAGGACTCAATCCTAAGTCTCACATCACCAAGTGACTGAATCGTTTGGTAAGCTTAGATTTTCCCCGGAGCGACTTCCCGTGGCCCCACTCATGCTCACATCTTCCATGGGGATAAAAGGGGAAGATTTAAAGTGGAACACTTTGCTCACGCCTTTGCGATGAGGTAAAGAGCG
The DNA here is from genome assembly GCA_036937135.1 of Nidula niveotomentosa. Classification (NCBI taxonomy): domain Eukaryota; kingdom Fungi; phylum Basidiomycota; class Agaricomycetes; order Agaricales; family Nidulariaceae; genus Nidula; species Nidula niveotomentosa. Next base: position 18,847 of record JASFDE010000019.1, read on the forward strand.
GCGTAGAACATAAATGTAGACAGGACAAGGAAGGTATCCAGATCTCATCTCCGAATCAACGACAATCATGACTCCAATGCTGCTTCTCCCGTTGTATATCGCACTTTTCTCCTGCGTCTGCCATGGCGCAATCTTCCAACGGTTTGAGGACTTGCCTGCAGGAATGGTTTATGACTTCGTTATAATCGGAGGTGTGTATTGCGTCCCAGTTTCAAGCTGAATATTTACACATCTTCATCCTGGGAGGTGGCATTGGAGGCTCTGTAACTGCCAATCGACTAACCGAAAATCCGCAGTTTAAAGTGCTGGTAATCGAAGCAGGTCCAACGTTAGTAATGATCTCATACTCAGAAGAACTTTAACGCTGATAGATTGCTTCAAAGGAATGAAGATGTGGAAAACTTAGAGGTGCCTTTCTTCGCGCTGCGACTGGGGAACACCGCATTTGACTGGAATTATACGATAACCCCTCAAACCGGTTTGAATGGTCGATCATTTCCATATGCCAGAGGACACGTCCTCGGTGGAAGTAGCTCCATCAGTACGTGCACGGCCCATCTCTATGAAATTGACGATAAGCAATAGCTCATGATATGCTCACTGAAACATAGACGCAATGTTTTACACCCGAGGATCATCTTCTGATTTTAATCGCTGGGCTACTGTTACAGGAGATCCTGGATGGTCGTGGAATAATATGTTGCCCTTTATCCTCAAAGTATATTATCTCTTATTAGACCTGCTGAAGCCCCTCTGAGCAGACTTTATATCATAGAATGAGAAATTTGTACCGCCTGCTGATCACCATTCTACCGTTGGCCAGTTCAACCCTGCCGTCCACAGCTTCACTGGGATAAATTCCGTTAGCTTGCCAGGGTTTCCGCAAGCCATCGACGATCGTGTCATTCAAACTACTCGTGATCTGAAAGACGAGTTCCCGTTCAATTTAGATATGAACGGAGGAACACCTCTTGGGTTAGGTATTCTATTTCTTAGTTAGCCAAAAAAAATTACTTCTGTTACTAATAGTCATTCCGAATATCATAGGGTGGCTTCAGGCGACTATCGGAAATGGTACAAGGAGTAGCGCTGCAACATCTTATTTGGCCGCCAAGTTCACATCTCGTCCAAATCTGAACATTCTACTCAACACTCGCGTTACGCGCATTCTCCAGACAGGCACCGGCAAAAATCTAACATTTCGTACAGTAGAGATAGTTTCTGAACGTATGTGCCTACTTTCATCGATGTTCTTGTAACTGATTAGTCCACGACAGATGTCTTAACTGGTCCTATCCATACTCTGACGGCTGCGAAGGAGCTTATCTTGTCGGCAGGGTCCATTGGAACTCCACATATTCTACTCTCCTCGGGAATCGGAGATCAAGCAGAACTGAAGGCAGTGGGTGTACAATCTATAGTCAACCTTCCAAGCGTCGGAAAAAATCTTACAGAACAGCCAACTCTCTCTGAAGTATGGTTCGCTAATTCCACTGACACTACTGACAAGTAAGCACTTGACAAGCTGGAATATCTCGCACACATTCATATGGTTTTTTTTGCAGCTTAAACAACAATGCAACTCTTCTTGCTGAGGCTCTTGCCCAGTGGGAGGCAAGTCACACTGGACCTTTGGTCGACACCTTTGTGAATCAGGTTGCATGGCTTCGTCTACCGAACAATTCTCCTATATTTAAGGCTGTTGCCGACCCGTCTTCTGGTAATAATACTCCGCATTACGAGCTAGCTATTTCGGTATGTTTATGGTAAACTATCTAGTCTCTACACTCTTTTAATTTTTTACAGAATGGAGGCGGATTTACCCCTATCCCTGGTCACTTCGTTGGCGCAGGTGCTTCAGTTGTCACCCCCGCATCGCGTAGGTCGATCTTTTACTTCCAGTTCACTTCGTCGATGTACTAACTCCACATAATCATAGGTGGATCAGTGAAGCTGAATACGAGCAATCCTTTGGATAACCCGCTCATTGATCTTGGATTATTGACATCCGACTTCGACCTGTTTGCTATGCGTGAAGCAGTGGCAAGCACCCGGCGATTCTTTGCAGGCCCTGCGTGGAAGGACTATGTTCTACAGCCCGCGGGATCATTTGCCAATGCCACTGATGAAGTCAAGTTGAACGATTTCATTCGAAACACCGCTTTCTCCTCTGCACACCCAGTCGGTACAGCTGCAATGTCCGCTAAGGACGCGAACTATGGCGTCGTGAATCCCGACTTGCTTGTTAAAGGGGTCCAAGGGCTACGGATTGTTGACGCTTCTATTATGGTTCGTGGTGTCGTTAGCTACTTGCTGCCTGACAGTGTTTTTTTAAACTATAAGTGATCTAGCCCTTCATAACCTGTGGACACACGCAAGCGCCGACCTATGCGATCGCAGAACGGGCATCAGATCTAATAAAATCTGCTTGGGAATCATAAATCATGTACAAAAATCTGATAGATTTCCTTTCATCCGGTATGAAAGCTGAAATATATTTCATTGGAATCTATTTATTAGTTTGATATCAGGTATTGAATGTGATAAGCATAATAACAGGGAAAACCAATTCATAGTAAAAAAAAACATAACTGGTCGGTGCCGCATTGCTTAGAAATAGCGAGTATCCGAGTCAACCTTCTAAATTCTTGTGGTGCCTGATACTCACATCGCGTGGAGATGAAGCGACGACTATTTGGTACCGTGGCATCACCGTGCAAGGGCGAAGAGCTATAGTGTCACCCATGAAGCTGATGCTTTCTATGTGTTAAGAGGAGGTACATAAGGAGCCATTTTACTACACGGGTGATTCGTCAATCCCATTCAAAATTAGTACTATGACTACGGAATGTGAGAAATTCGTACCATAAGGTTATGATCCAGTGAATGCGGTAATGCCCAACAACCTGTTGGTTGTATGATTGAAGCCTGGGACGTAGCCACGATGCTGGCACCGAGAAGACATTATCGAGGTTAGCTGGCAATTAAATCCCGCCGCTATAATAATTTCATGGAAAGTAACACTTATTGGATCTAGAACACGAAGCTCAGTTGTTTGGGGTACAAACAACTGAGGGTGAGTCGACGAAAGTCCACGGTTAAATACTGACTAGTAGAATGAACCGTACATTACTACAAGTAGTAAGGAATGATAAAACATATGAAACATAAAGTATGTACAATAAGGAGAATATATAATGCTCCACGGAATTGTACTCTGCGAGCTTGTGGCTACGAAATGAATAGGGAAATGAAAGAGCGGTGTACTGCGCACCCCATGAAATGGAGAGCAAAATGTAACATGTTTCCGAAAAAGAATTGGTGCGTGTGATGCATCTCGAGTCTCGTAGCGTCGTTTTGTGTCCATATTCCAACAACACTCACCGTTCTGGCAGAACATAGATACAAATGCCTAAGAAGAGTAGGGGAGCGGGTTCCAAGTTCTAACGAGGTTTACGTCATAGGCATATAATGGTTCTCTATGGTGACTTGAAACTTCAAATAAATGAGGATAGACGCAGAATTTAAAGCGAAAAAGACGACAAATCTCATTATATTGGCACTTTAACAGAGCATATTTATGTTTGAGTTACTGCCAGTGGCGGGTTGCAAGTTAAGAAAATGTATGCAGCGGACCGTCCAGCGGCCTTTAGTCGGCCCGCTATACATAGGATGGACGGAGTTTTCCGGATGATGTAATTGCCACCCTGACTTCGGCTGCTCGAATTTTCGCCCACTGATCTTGAGGCTTTTGCTCGATCTTTTCTGCTTCTTTACACTGAGCAGGATGGCTCATTTAACAGAAGATACCCCTTTATAACCCCTTTCCGTTCAATCTACTTTCGTTAGAGCACGTTGGAACGTCTTCCTTGAAACATTAGAGGTTCGTAGCCTCTAAATTTCATCGAGATAACTTCTTACTTTGCACAGTCCACGTATACTACCCGGGTAACATATAGATATACCCTATCAAGGATTTAATTCAACATATAGAACATATCGCTCATAACCCTCTCATGTCTTCCTCGCGGCCTCAAAACGGCAACAACTTCTATATCCAGCGAACTCCGTATGGTGGACGAGGGGCGTTTCCGTCTCATCCGCTGTCGTACAATACATTGATACTCGCCTGCGATGGACCGTATGCCAGCGTGATCCTGAGGAAATTCCGCAAAGAAGTGTGCGCTTGGTGTTTCGCATACGCCTACGAGAGCGGGAGGAATGCATGGAACATCCGGATCGAAGGGGCAGGTGTTTGGTTCTGCTGCCCCGAGTGCAGGGAGAAGTGGGTTTCCGATGAATGCTGGACCGGACTACGGTCAGCTGTAAACGTTGCTGTAGAGAAGGTCACCGGCAGGAAGAAGTCACAGAACAGGAACCGGAAGCAAAACATGGCAGATCCATCATCGTCGTTGAAGTTCTTGGATACTATAGACCCGCAAGAAGTAGTTCCGGACCTACTGCAGTGCACCTGGAAGCTTTCTGAAGAGATTGATATAGCATCGATTTCCGCTAGCGACCTTGATTTGAACGAATTTGAACTGGACAGTGCACGTTTTGTGCTCGATGGACTCTGTCGTGGCTGCATCGAGCAATCTTGCCCTCATTCAGACACTCAGAGGAACGAAGACTTACTTGGAGAATTACCTAGCTCGCTTACTTCTGCGGGTACTTGGTCTGATCTCCTTCGCCTGCAGGATAACGAACTCCGAAATACCCAAGCGAAGCCATATATTCTCGCTTCTCACATTCGAGTCTATTGGTTCCTGCGTCTCGTTGTATCTGTTGCGCAACAGGCTCTCTCAGACCAATCTTCGCAACTCACAGGACTTCTTGGTCTTTTATGCACCTATACGGATACTTCCGATTCCGTTCGTTCAATATTAGGCAGGGATCACGGCAACGTCTTTGGCATTTGGGAGAAGGGAGCAGAGGGACAGGATAGTGAAATGCTTGGATGGGGAATGTACGTATTCGGATCGTACTTCAACCATGGTTAGTATTCCTTTGTATCTCCTGAGAATGACTTACTCAAGATCTACTCTTTTCATTAGACTGCACCCCCAACATTGTTAAATCACGTTCAGGACGCGCCTTACATTTTACCACGACAATCTATGTTCCAAGTGGGAAGGAGCTCTGCATTAGCTACGTTGATGTCGCGGAGGGCACGACTGTGAAAGAACGCAGGAACGAGCTCGAAAAGGAATGGTTCTTTGTCTGTCGATGTGCTAGATGTCAGAGGGAAATGACTGTTGCCGAAGCCCGCGATGAAGGAAACGACATTTAGAACTCACAATGGCTTTAGTAGATGCCATTCTTAGAAGTGACGAAAGGCGAACATATCCAGGATATAAGGGATGGGGTAGATTACTTATTTGCGCACTAAAGATGCTGTATATCATTGTCAGTTGTAGACATACACCTGATGGCTGAGATTCGGCTCTTTTAATGTTCGCCGATCATGAACCCAGTGCCTTAAGAATAAACTTCATATCAGCATAAAGTAATACTAAGTCATTTTATCATAAGCAGTCTAGTGAGGTAGTGGTGTCGGCGCCGACTCAGGCTCCTGAGTCCCCACCATCGCCATGAACACCTCGGGCAGCCTACATGAATCTACATTTTAAATATGGTAGGCTATTTTATAAGCTGCATTCTGGGGATTCATATGTACCGACCCTGGTCGTAAGTAAAGTATCTCAGTGCTCGTATCTGGTCTCTATCCGACTCCACCGTGCGTCGGCGCATATGCATGAAACCCCGTGCATGAAACCCCGCTGATTACCACCTGTCTCCAGTGTGAGCAACTTGAGAGCTTACGCTGGGTGGCGTATTATTCTCACAATCGCTGTGTGCAGCACACATGCATCGTACAACGAAATCTGGATTCAAAAAAAACATGTCAATGTTTGCCTGCATTGTCTCGGAAGAAGTTTCTCGTGGATCGCAATCGACAATCATCTCTTGGCCCATATATCCTTGAAACAACTATATAACTACTGTCAAGGCAGAACTTCACATCAGAATAACATCATGGAATTTTTCTTTGAAATATTATTTTCACACGGGAGTCGATTCTAATGAATTCCAGATCTCATGGGACGCTCATTCCGGTTTTTCTTCCCCGTCCCAACCGCAGGGGAAAACATGATTTGGTGAAATATTATCATCTTGGACTACTTTACTTCAACGCAACTTGTGCATGAGCATTGGTACACATTGCGGGCGTTGTTCGGACGTCGACATCGGTCTCTTTCCAATGCCAACTTGATTTCTATCTTTTGATATATTACTACAATCAAATAATTCTCGCTTCGCCTTGATTTTAATTCAAATTATCCGGTGATCAGGGGATGTGTTGACGTATTTAGTTGAATAAAAGCTTCAGCAATTGGGCCGGGTGTTCGCTCCTTCAGCCTTGGAAACCATGAGTAACTATTTCGTATGTTAGCCACAGCTTTCGATGAGACTACCCCGCTGATCATGGGGGTACACTGAACTTAGGACATCGGTATTTTTTCAAACCCTATTCTCATCGCCGGAGGGATTCTTTCTACTCTTTGGCTGCTAAAATCACTCACGACTCCTCGCGACCTGCCTTTGCCACCAGGACCAAAGGGATATCCTATCATTGGAAATCTTTTCGACATGCCTACTGAAAAGCAATGGTTAGTATACGATCGGTGGTTCGATAAATACGGTAAGAAGTTTTATCATACTCGAGTACTTAAGAGGAACAACTTAATTTATTGGTATACTTAGGGGATATCGTTTTTTTCAAAGTTCTTGGGCAGCCTTTTGTCATCCTGGGATCGCTCACGAGGACAAACGAAATCATGGAGAAACGTTCATCTATCTATTCCGACCGTATAAGGATGCCGATGCTCGTGGAGTTGTGAGTGCCCACCTCGTACGAAAATATTTTAAGAATGATACATACACAGATTTTCACAGGATGGGTTGGGGTTTTAGCTTTGCCATGCAGCCCTACGGATCCTGGTGGAGGCGACACCGTCGCACGTTTAACGATCACTTTAACCAAAACGCCGTTGCGAAATATCAACCTATTCAACTGCAGGAAACGTGCGGTCTTCTCCTTCGCTTATTAGATTCTCCAGAGGATTTTATGCATCATATTCGACAGTAAGAGCGAAAATATATGTGGAATGTGGAGGCTCATAACATCAAGTTTTTCTTAGTACTTTTGCAGCGACTGTTATGGATATTTCATATGGAATCCGTATCAAAGAGTCCAATGATCCATATATTTCGGACGCCGAGGCATCATTGCAAGCCCTTGCAGAAGCTGGTGTTCCAGGCAATTTTTTGGTTGACCTTCTTCCGATATTGAAATATGTGCCGAGCTGGCTGCCTGGCGCAGGATTTAAACGGAAGGCGGCGGCGTGGAAAGCCTTAAATTTGAGGGTCATACAAAAGCCCTTCGAGGCCGTGAAAGCGAGACTTGTAAGAAATGCTTTTGTGGGAATACTTTATTACTTCTCACAAAATTTATTTTCAGCAAAAAGGGCAAGCAACTGAGTGCGTCGCGGCAACACTGATTGATCAACTCCCAGAAAAGGGCGATCCGAAACGAACAGAAGAGGAAGAAATAGCAGAAGATGTATCTGCTTCTGTGTTTCTTGGTATGCATCCGTTGCTTCCTGATAACATGACTCCTTGTATTTAACGATTGTCCAACAGCGGGTGCCGAAACGGTGTGCACTGTTATTTCACTCTACAGACTCCATGCTCAAACGTGTTCTATTTTTAGACCGCATCTGCTATCCAGTCCTTCTTTCTGGCAATGGCCATTTACCCAGAAATCCAAAAGAAAGCTCAAGCGCAGATCGACGAGGTTGTTGGTAAGGATCGTCTACCAGATTTTAATGATAGGAAGCATCTGCCATACATCAACGCAATGGTTAAAGAGACATTGCGATGGAAGCCTGTCACTCCTCTTGGTAAGTTCATAAATGTGCTTCAAGTAATAATGCGCCGAATATTTTTTCTCAAAGCGTTCCCTCATATGTCTACGCAAGATGATGAGTATGATGGCTATCTTATTCCCAAAGGAACGTTAGTACTTGGAAGTGTATGGTGAAGCTCTTGTTATTTCAACTATTGATTAGCAGCTACATAATACTGAAATACACTTAGGTCGACTCTGCACGACCCAAAAACGTACGATCAGCCAGAAGATTACATACCAGATCGATACCTAAAAGACAGGGAACTTGACCCCAATATCAAAAGCCCAGACATGGCATACGGCTACGGTCGTCGGTGAACAATCCGTTCCTTCCCAGCCTTGCCGTGTAAACTTACGTTCACGAAAGGATTTGTCCAGGAAGACATTTGAGTGCCGACTCACTCTATATTATCATATCTTCAGTACTCTCCGTATACAATATCCAATCTCCCATTGATGATAATGGAAACACTATCAAGTTGGCGGGTGAGGTGACTAGTGGCGTATTATCGTAAGAAAACAGTTATTTCAAATACACATATACCGTACTGAACGCAATACTTACTAGGTTCCCTGAGCCGTTCCAATGTATCATCAAACCTCGCTCCGAGGCAGCTGAAACATTAATACGCGATCTTCGTAAATAATAAGTACTAAAATGTGCATAGAATAGACAGTTAGTTAGATTATCTCGCTATGCTTGGAAAACTTTGAAGCAACAGCGAAATAGATGGGATGTAATTTGATCGACCGAATACCTCAGCAAGCTTCAAGGCCTTGAGAATCTGACAGGAGAAAACTACCAAGCGGGAAGGTGTTTGCAAGTAGTGTGTTTCGTGTAATAGTCGGCGTCTTCAGCAGTGGATGTATATAGCAGCCACGGAGTACCGCAAGTCCGTGGTCGCTGAAAATGACGACAACAGACCAGGGAACAAGTTGGGTAAAACTTGAGGAAGCCGGTCCGCACTACAGATCCGCGGCGTAACTGTGAAGTAAATTGGATTCTTTCTCTGAAACAAGCGCTCAGAGCTGCACGAGTCCCACAGGAGCACAACCATACCGCATCTATCGTTGGACTGTCGCCTCTATCGCAGCGCCTATACGATAGTGTATGTCCTTCATATACGCACACGGAGCTGACGCACCATATCAGAATCGGAAGGAATAATTACCTCTATTTTGCGCACGCCAGACTCGGAGAAAATTCCTTCTTACACTTGGACACACCCATCGATTCCCGAGGTTTTGAATATCGAATCATATCAGGGCCCTCGATTTTGACCGGGCCTTTGACATATGGTGTCAGTTAGCTGGTGACTTACTTCTGTACAACGATGTGAGGCCATAATTAAATAAAGAAGTCGACTAGGCAAGACCTCAAATATATACTTCGCGGGAACTTCAAGCCTCCAAGGGTATATAAAAAGAACCGTAAATCGTGTTCAGCATGGAACGCTTGCCACCCAATGGAGTACTTACTGAGGGGTGCTTACTTCGTGTCGGTAGACATGTACTGTTACGGCGTACAAACGGTCGGGCCTTACCATTTGTTTTCTTTCATGCTAGGACGCCTGACTCGTGACGGACCGCTTTAAAACTGGCATGAGTGTTGGTGGATGGTGCAGCGATATGGAGGACTACTCCCGAGACCGCGCGTTAGTGAAAGCCCACTCTAATCCCATTATGAGAGAAAAGTGAATACCTCATAACGTGTAAACGGCGTGGCCGAAGCCTGAACAAAGCCCTCCCACGGGAATGATCTACTGGTAGTAATCTAGAATCCCATTAGAATCTCGATAATCTCATTTCAGCAGATTTTGAATTTGATTGAACTTTGCACAGGTACATATGGGGCGACAACATCTGCCTGCAAGCAGCATCGAGCGCCCCGCGCAACTGCTCTGACCTCGTTCATTGCCATGAAGTCTTGCGGGGCGCCAGACATCGAGGCAAAGGAGCGTTTAGAATAATTGGGTTCTGAAAGCGTGGGAGCTACACATCGTGAATCGCTGCTGGAGGATGGGATGCGTGCTTGTAGAAACGAGACTACTGGTGGCCAAACATGCAGGACTCACAGAAATACAACCCCACGCGTCAAGACTGCTCCTCTAATGCGCACATTAACGATGAGCGAAAAGCGCTCATTCAACTCCAAATGAGTGGTACTGATCATCTGCAAGCTGTAGAGTCGCGTTATCATCGTAAAATCATATAGTGTCGCGTCAAGAGAGCGGTGCGAAGCGTAGAGTATTAGTGTTTTGACCATGTTTTGGTAGTGCCTTGACGGCGGCACTCAGGGTCCAGTGATGGGTGGCCGGCACACGACTTTCATGGCTTCGAAAACGAGGCGGAGGTGCGGTGGGTCCTTCCATTATGCCACCGAAACCGACGGAGACCCTGAGAGGAATAGAAAGAGGAACACATGAATTCGAACTGGTTCACCGACTTGTGGTGGAATGTGTGGGTCAGTCGGTAAAGATCATGAGGCTGGAGTGACTGCGGACGAGAGAATCTGCAGCTCCGGACCATGACGGTCGGTCGGCAGAGACCGACCGTCATAGAGTGGGTATTGGGAGCTTAGCTGAATACCGACCGAGCAAGCACTGCAGATAACTCAAGGTAGGCATATCAGTGATAAAATATAGTTCTCAGCTGCTGAAACTGTGGGAGGGAAACTTGGGGTTCATAGGTTCGTGCTCTGAAGCGAGAATCGGTGGGCGTTAGAAACAGAAGGAGTGGTATAAAGATAATAAGAACGCGCCCCAAGAGCGATACTTTTGGTACAGTGCGAAACAGCAAATCCAAATACCATATTGCAAATACTGATCCGCTCCCCAACACCAGTCCCTATCTAGAGCACAACTCGGAGCCCCCGAGATCCTGCTACTGGCCACTTATGACCCAAAACTCGTGTGCGAAGCATCGTTTACTTTGTGAATGCGCGGATGACCTTCGCCGAGATGTGGAGGAAGAAGATGGAGCCGATGAAGGAGAGTGAGAGGACGAGTACGATGAAGGGGTCACTGGAAGAGCATAGTAGCATGTCAGCACGATTGAGCGTAAGGTGAAAGAGGGACTTGAGGAGTGAACGTACACTCGGAGACCTGGTGAGTCGTCTGTGTAAAGCTTAAGCATCGTGTTCGATGACCCGCCAGCACCTGCTGCACGAGATGAATTAGGTCTCGCAGCCTGAGTCCCCGCAGCACGTCTCCTGAGATATCCGGCATCCTTTCAGTCGAACTCCTAAAGCACGAATCCGAATGCAACATACCGAATCTGAGCCCCAGGTGGTTTTGCTACAGCCGACGAAGCCTTGCCATTCACGCGGGGAGTGTCAGAGTCAGACTATAGCGCAAATATCAATATCCGGTGCGTAACTATAGTGAAACTGCATACCATTGTGCAATAGTTGTAGGGGGATGAGGAGAAGAGAAAGGGTTTAGTCAGTGTGCTGGCAAGGAAATCGCAACGTATGTTCTACGATGATTGTGGGAATATATGTGAAGACGCGTGACCGACACGTCGGAAGCGGGAGAAATAAACAGATACAAACTTTCTTATCTTGCTCCCTATCATCGATTCAAGTTGTCGTCGTCGAGGACGTCAAGGAAAACGTGAACGGACTAAGAGATTCCAATGAAACGGATTCATAAGATGCAAGAATCGTTAAAATCCTAATGTGGATCCGGATTTTGTTTGTCAATAGGTGAAATACAATATACGATGCTTGTGATGGTATTACTATTTACAGTTCTCCTTTTTTGAGGTCTCTGCACTACCTAACCATTTGTTCAGTCTTAAACAATTTGCCGCGTTCTTTATTATCAAGAGAAGTGCTACATCTTACTTATGGGCCTCTCGGTGTGCATAGCAGTATCTTCGTAGTGACCAGTATTGCCTCTCACATAGGTCTTCTCCAATCACTGGATGATAGTCTAAACTGCTATAAAGGCTTTACCGATTGCTACTGCTTCTTTTTTCGTATTTTTGCTCGCTTGGATGGCTTTTTATAATCTTCATGTTCTCTACTTTGTCTCGACAAAGAGCTAAGGCCAGCTCTATCTTGTTATCTGGAGGCAACCACGACATTATCAGCACTTGCAGACTTTTGGCACTATAGAAGTCAGTTATTGAGACAAAATTTCATTAGCACTCATTACTCTGGATCCTCTATTGCCTTTGCGTTTCTGTCGGAAATATCAGTTTCTTGTTTGTCTCTTCCTCCCTGCTCTCTCCTTTTGGAATTTGCATACAAAAGATTAGACGTCAACCCAGACCCTGGCTCCTATGGATGTCTGCTTGGTGGCTACAGATGGGCTTCGGCTTCACTCCGGTTACAGTATATTTCTCCCTGCGCGGTGGCGAATTCAAGTCTGACCCACCTTAATACCGACATTCACTGTTATTCGTCCACAGCAGTAAGTGTCACCTGTGAGAAAGATAATAAGTATTGAGGTCTTTACCGAAGCTGTTCAACGACTGCTTATAACATTTTCATATAGATGATCACCGCTGGAAACCGCCGGACGGCGTAGGATAATTGTAGGATAATGTAGGCACATGAACTCGCATGAAGTATCACAAGACACAGCTCGTCCGAGTCGCGGCGGCGGCTTCAGGCTCATAGATGATGACCATGCTTTGGACCTACTGATGGCGTAGCCATTAAATCAAGAGCAGGTGGCAGTCGCCCCGATACATGAGGATAACAACCTCAATGCGGTTGCTCTCGCAATTGGCAGGTTGAGCACTGATAACAGGTTTGATGGTGAGTCTGTGAAGATGTCCTTCGTTCTTACGATGAAAGATGCGCGTTTTTCTAGAATTCATAATCAAACAGCCCATTCATATCTATATGTATCGCAATTAAAGGCGATCCGAGAAGCATTCAAGGCTTCAAGCATCCCACTAGTGTTAACGCAACGCCTCTTCTCATTGTCAAGCCGATATGAGTATGTCGATCATTATGGGCATCCCGGACAGAATTTTCCTTCTTCTGTGATTTATCAATTAATGATTCGCTGTTTTTCGATTCTACGTAGGTTTGGAGTATAATGAACCATATACTGATTCGGGCTACATGGTAGCCATTGCGGTCGAGCTAGTCCTTACCGAATTCAAGTGACTCACAGGCAACATCCTTAATGACGGAAGTCTGGGCTTCCTGAATCCGGAAAACGGCCCGATTCTACGCGAGTCTATCAATGTCATGTGACTGTTATAATGTCGTGACTCCTCAGTAAACCCTTGTCAATGACCCTGACCTGGATTAATCTTTGGAGTCACTTTACGCCTCCATCTACGCTCTTGCCATGCCACTATATTCGTCTGACCTGACTGCTTTACTTTCTATGCATTTATATCAACAATATTGAGGTGCTCAACTCTCGGCAATGCCATCATTACAAGCTGACGCAATTCAGACATATTAAACGGAAGGATGATTCGTGATTTCGTGAAGGCGCGCATATCGTAATGCGAGCGATTGCCATGCTGCTGGAGCATCGCCTGCGCATGTGTGTAACAAGCTAAAGATGGGCACACGCGCTTCAATGCTGCATGGAAGTGCCTTGAAGCCTGAAGGTCGCTGGGTAGATCACTGAAAGTTGAGGCAATCAGACGTAAAATTCCACCTCTATGCCACGGAGGATTTGAACTGAAATGTGTATGTTTTTTCTCACAGATTCCATCCTCCACGAAGCCTTAATCCGAGGACAAGCCTAAGGCCGCTTTTTCAGCTTGCAGATAAAGCACCTTTCCTCCTCGATAGCCAATGTTTTTGTATATGATGATAAGACGGTATTGAATCGCACTGAATACGCTATGGGCGTTTACAGTGTCGGTCAACTACAAACTGGCGCCCATACTGGACTTGAGCACGAGGATGATCTGACCCCGATCCGGCTTCCGAGCTCACCGGTGACGCGGGTCGGAGCTTCCATACGCGTCCTCTCATCGACAGGACTAACCCAGTTCGATCTAGCTCGCCAGATTCACCTTCACAGGAGGCGATATCGGGAAGACGTACAAGCCTGGATGGATTACAGTCCGTGATCAACTTCGTGACGGGAGACCTCGTTACGGGGTGCATGAACCTTATCTGGAGGAATTATTCTGCGTCACTGCAACCCAGTCCTCCCACCAGGACGGCTGCTATCGAAGGGACCTCACTTTCGGTGATTCCACGTATCTGTGATATAGTGAAAAACCAGGAACCACGCTCGGGTGACAACACAGTTCGATTCGGAACGCTCGATTCTCCCTGCTCTCCGAGTAAGTAATCTACAGCTCGCTTAACAGCGGCCTCATGCCCCCACTTATAACATCTCCGCGCCTTAATGCTTCCTCTATGTCAGGACCATTGTCCTTCCCCCCCATTTTCATATCGTCTCAATTCTCTACACTCGCACAGCTGGCTTGGTCGTACCCCCTGCATGTCCGTATAACCCGCACTCCCTCTCTCGTTTTGAGCCAGTCCCTCCCCTTGAATACTCTTCCTACATTTCGCTGCCTTTGCTCCCTTCGTTTATAATCGGGAATCAATGCTCATCCTTGGTCCTGGCTCGGTCTGTGATGTTTGTTTAGATCCATATGGGAAGGACTTTAAGGCACCTTGCTCCATACAATGCGGTCATGTATTCTGTATCTCGTGAGTATTTATGTCACTAGCGTTCTTTGTTGTTGTAACTAATTCAACGTTCAAGGTGCATTCACCGTCTCAGGAAGGCAGTCTGTCCATTGTGCCAGAAGGCCTTTGATATCCACGCTAATGTCAAGCTTTACCTTGACGTAGATGGCGTACGAGCAACCCCGGGCTCCAGAGAGGCCCTTAGCCCCGCCGAGAAGGAGGCTCGACTCCTTCAGAAGGCCATCGCTAATATTGTGGACGAGGGCATTAGCGAAGCCGGGTTGAGGCAATTGATAGCTGACTGTAGGAAGTTTCTTCAAACCCAACCGCGTAATCTAGTAAGCATGCATTTCGGTTATGTATCATGTATAACGCTGAATTACGTTCCGCACCTTCGTAGTATGCTGACCTCAGGGTCAGTCATCGAATGGTCGATTATTTATGCACCATAAAGACCAAACTCAGATCCCAAGACCAAGCGGTAGCTGAGCTGCAAGTAGAAGTTTCTCAGTTGAAGGAGGAGAAGCGATCTCTGAAGAAGAAGATTGACAAAATTACCAAATCGCGCGATGATGCTATTCAAGAGCAAAAGCTGCTTCACGATCATTCCGCCGAGGCACACAAGGCATATGTGGCTATTGTGGAGTAAGTACAAGTCGTTCATAGCTATGTCATCTGTGCTGACATTCACATTGTAGGCAAGTAAGTGCATTACTGTTATTTGTCTGGAGAGATTGCTACAACTGCATGAACTACAGTATAATTTTGTCGTGGGTGAATGGACGAGGCTCAACGAGGAACTCAAGAACCTCCGTATGGCCCCACGTTCGTTTTCCAGCGACTCCGAAGCCGACGCTGATCAGGATCAGGATCAGGATGTGGCAGTGACTCCAAATACTCACTATGCAAGTCCTGAGCTCGATCAATCGAGGCTTGAAGGAGTAGCAGCTCAGGATCCAGATTCATTCTTGATTTCTCCCTTGCCACAGTTTACAGGGAGGTTGCCTTCATGTATGGACGGATTTACTGCTCTTCCGGACCTAGAAGAAGAGAACGAGGACGAATTAGAGAGGAGTGCTTTTCTTCAGCGTGAAGCACCCGACTGCGGTGCTGCAGGCCATCCGCTCTCCTGTAACTGCGAGCAGCCGGAGATATTCCCAACCTCACCTCCAACGAGGTACTCTGTCCAGCAACAGTCTTCTTCGTCTCGCCGTCCGTCTATCGGCAGTTCAGATTCTCCGACCTATATTCCTCGTACCAGTCCTCCCGAGCATCACATCGAGCCTGTCCCTGATACAACTGTGCCTACCACTTTCAGCGGCTTATCTCGGACAGCACCTCGAGGTCGGGACTTGACCGTCGAGCCACAGAGAGCACGATCTCGCTCAATACCGAGTCGTCCGGCTAGCCTGACTCGGCCCTCCAGTGGCGCTCCTACTCGGTCGGCGTCTCCGTCGTTGAACTCGGGTTCGCCAGAGTCTGTGCAAGGGCGGCCTACACCTTCTCCTCGTGGTACACACGCACCGTCTTCCCATCACAGCATTCCAAATATGCCAGCCGGTAGCAGCCATGACGGTCTGCGACGGTTGCATGACATCTTGCAGCAGGATTCCGCTACGTCATCTTCATTGCCAAACATATCGGCAAGTCACTTTCCTGCATCCATTACTCGGGAAAAGGGCAGCTCTCATGACGACCGTCTTTCGCGCCCTCCGATTTCTGGTTCACCTGGAGCTTATCGACAGACACAGCCTCAGTCCACCGATCCTCACTCTCGATTACTTGCTTCCCATCCTGTCAGCAACGCCGTCCACACTCCTATGACCACCCCCTCTCCCAATCCTAATCACTCTCAACCTGCAGTGTCCAGCAGTGCAAGCCGAGCGGCTGCTGAGATCGAGCAACGTCGGAAAGCAGAACGTGCGCAAGATCGGGAGCGACGCAAGGCGGCAGAGAAGGAGAAGGAACCGGAAGGGGGGCGCGGTAATGCGGATACCAGGGAACGTCGATCAGGTGACAAAGAGCGGTCTAGGACTGATTCTAACTCCCGACCCAGCACGCAGCGAGAGCCCATCAATATCTACTCCTCGAGTAAATCGAACGGCGGCTCCATTCCGCCCCTTGGACCGACAAGCGGCATATACGCGAGCAGATCAGGATCTGGTGTTTCCTCTTCTCCTCGAGATTTGAATAATTCCTCGTATCATTCTCGCTATCCTACAGGAAACGGCAAGAGCTCGACGGCCGTGCCAGTTCCCAATGCCGCAGGTATATATGTGTGATACTCTATTATGTCTTAATTTACTGGCACTCCGCTCTTTCTTCGAAGCTTTTCGTTCCTCTCAGCGGTACCTCGAGCATTATTGGACACGTTATATTGGGTTGGTATGGTAGTGAGCATTTTCTTCTTTTCCATATGATTATCTCTTCTTGAAGAGGATTTGCACATTCTACCCGTCTTGTAACTGTATCATTTATGTTATGTGCTCACTCCCACTGTATCATTCCTGTAACAATATCATTTATCGCATTATCAATATTCTGCGTATGTCGGGTCAGAACAGGGTCATAACTGAGACTCGAATGCTCGTTTTGACGATAACCTTTAGACAATGATCAGGTACACTATAGCAATGCAAGCTTTTCGCGCTTCGTTGGAGCGATCTATATCCAATGGCGGTTTGAACGCGGCTTGTCATTCCCTCTGCTACCTGAGAGAAATCGTCTTATGATCATGGGATGTACATACTATCGTGTGCTGAGTGCGCATGAACTCTTCACATACATGTCACTTGTAATTCACTTATCACCGGCCCAGATTTCGTCGATTGTGCTATTCCAAGATCCGGTTTCATAGAAGCCTTCAGAGCCATCTCCAAGAAGACTCGTTGTCGGGATGGTGGAAAGTCTGGAGCCGGTCAAGTGCGAATTGCCCTTCCGATGTTTACGAGTATGATCGTGATGTTCTAGCATCTAAATACGGGCCGTTGATGAGTGGGAGGTATCAACAGCAGCCAACAGCGAACAACGCATGGGTACCACTTACCGGTACCTGCGGAGTTGGACAGTTCGAAGACATTGGCACCGACTATCAGCTGGCTGTGTGGAGCAGTGTATCGCGCCGTGCGAGCTGAATTTCTTGAGGCGCTTCAGTGGTTAACCGTGACGCATGGATGATAGGCCGGATCTTCCGGTGTGCACTTGAAGATGACGGGGATGAGATGAGATGAAATCAAGACAGTAAACGGGAAAGTAGATCAG
Source organism: Nidula niveotomentosa (assembly GCA_036937135.1). NCBI lineage: Eukaryota > Fungi > Basidiomycota > Agaricomycetes > Agaricales > Nidulariaceae > Nidula > Nidula niveotomentosa. Next base: position 36,708 of record JASFDE010000019.1, read on the forward strand.
CAAAATAGTGAATTGGCGTGTATAATATAGAGAGCATCTGTCAGATTTAAACGGGACGTGGCCGTAAGGAGCAAGATATAGCATCAAGTTAAGTAGAATAGTCCAAGAAAAGAGAAACAAACGGCAGCATAAATCCTCCGATACTTAAGGATGCAGGCAGCTATGAATCCCCCTTGGATCGCCCGCACTGATTCAAACCTGCACCACAGAATTGTGCTGCGAAAATCCATATCAGGACCTGGCGGTAAAAACTTATCAGGAACACGTCGCGGGATAAAATAGCGATTGCCAGTTGGAGAAACATCATCATTCACCAGTGCAACAAGTACGGAGAGCCCCATAATCTTCTTATTCTTCCACCACATCTGTCTTCGAACGCTGCGGGCGCCCCGTCTAAACGCTGTAGCCTGGCCGGCCATGACGTCGGTCTTGTCGACGAGAAGCTCAATTCGTTCCCCTCGACTGAGAATCTGCTCCACGTTCTGTACCATGATATCCTTCACTTGATTGAGTTCAGACTGCGCCCGGGCGAGCTCGTCAGTCGGTGGAGCGGTGTTGTAAGTGTGCATCAGCGCGGAGATAGTGGGCTCGAAGGTTCCTTGCAGGCCATACGCAGGGATGTCGGTTGGTGATGAAGACGTAGGAGCAGCAATGAACTAATGTCGGGTGTGAGGAGCTCACATAACAACATAGCGACACAGGTGAACATACCTTTCGCTGCAGGTCAGCGAGAAACGCAAATGGCATCCTCCTGAAACATGCCCGCATGAGATAAGCACCCATGACATGCTGAAAGTACTCGCCGTCCTGCAGAATCATCCGCCATCACCAAGAATGTGTACCCTCCCTCCGAGATGTAATGAAAGAGATATTGCTCCCATACATACGTCAGTTTGCTAACAAGTCAGACAGTCAGTATAGCGCCATTGAAACTGAATTAGAGCATGCCTGTTGTTCGGTGGAATCTTGGATAGGATCGTTTGAGTAGCTACAAAGTTGAATTTAGATACCAGAAGGCTTCTAATTCTTCTGTACACATGCCTTGTGAGAAATCTCTCTTGCCTGCCTGATGCTCAGCAAGGATGGTGGAGCCTCTGGCCACAAGTGCATGGATCTGTTAGAGCGATATTAAGCTTAAGCGCACTGAATACAGGCGTCAAAGCATAACATACTTACCAGCGACATTCTATTCTGAACTTGGAGGAGAATTAACGAAGGAGATGAGTGTAGTCAATGAACAGAAGCGCCGCACAGTCCGGCATGACTACCTCACGATTCCCACGGTTTATAATGAGGTGTCTTGTATGATGTCGATGACGAACACTCCTTTCTCGGACGACTCACTTTTTAGCACATACTCGATTTCCAATTTATGCTCTATTATGCTCTATGTATCTGAACTTGAATCGATGAAAGAATTCAAGCTGCAAATGTGGCGTCGAATATTCAGCTGAATTGGAATTTAGAGCTTTGTCAGATATATAACCGTTACAGTAATATCCCAAGGCTTTCAAACCCGGAGACTCGGACAATTGCAAAAGCGCAGCATATTTCTTGTTCACTGAGCTACATGGTGAGTCACGCCAATAGATCTCAATTCACATGCCTGATATTTATGATCTTCCAGGAGTAGACCTATGAGCATGTTGCTTGTTATTTAGCGACGTACGGACACCTAAATTGCGCAGGTAGGCATCCATGATCACAGCGAATGTGCGTTTTTATCGCGCATAATTGCTGACTCGATGTTCAGCTTTCTGGCGCTCACCGCATGGTGAAGATGTCTCGAACTCAGCGATTACCATGATCCCGTTGCATAGGCAAGCTGACATCTTCCGGAATCTTCAGCGACTGATAACATGTACAATCCTCTCCCTTGGACAGAGTTTTCCTGTTTCACTTCAGCGTCTTTGTGCAGGCGTCACGGCCGATGTCGCGCTGGTAGCTGTAATTGCTCCTTTCTCCAGTCACAGTGGACCGTTCAGCACGTTCATGTCCTTTATTATTATTATTAACGAGCTATTCTTCTTCAAAGGCATCTTGGATCTCTTCTCGTTCTGCCAATTCTTTCCCAGTGGCGCTCGGTATATCACGGTGTCTCGGTGTATTGCAGTAATTGGTCCAAGAAGTGTTCATTATCCGAAGCCTCTACCTATGACGCCTACGCCGCGGATCCCAGAAATAACTTTCAGCACATTGTTATTGATTGAAACTCGGTAATGCGAGAAATGGCTTTGATCATCTCTGCTCTCAGTCCGGTCGCTCAGGTTTTCTAGGCATACTTCTCGATTTGGATGATGTGCTGATTTTCCAGGATAAGCCTACCCATCATATCTACGTGTCGTGCGACGTGAAGAAACGCCTGCCAGAGGCGGCGATGGCGGCTACCGCTATATCTATGCACCGGCTGCCGGACTTGCTCTACTTTCGCTGAGCCGCTCATGGTCGAAGATAGAGAAGTTATTTATTCTGGGCTCTATTTCTAGCGACCAATGCTATTCACAAAGCTCTGCATTGCCCGAAAGTTCTCAAGCATTGTATTTCTTACAGAAATCCCCCTTCTCAAGAATGCCCATCTTGAATCTCGATGGATCAGCTGACTGGTCATATTCTCTGCCAAGATCGCTGCGCAGGTACTGCGAGACCATCGATGGGGGTCTTTGCGATCGAGGGTCAAAATTTCAGAGTCCATGTATCTTGAAGGTGGTTCCAATCTTCTGCAGCGCGACCTACGCGGATGAATCCCTCTTCTTCAATATACTTATACTTCCCTCTCTCATGATTCATCCTCCCCATGGCGATCCCCGATAACAAAACTTCGACTTCATTCCGCACCCTCTGTCATTCAAACCAGTTTGAACTTTAAACATCAATTTCCATTGTTTAATGTGGGATAAAGTACATGCAGATGGAGAGGAAAAGATGGTAAGACAAAGATAGCAGCGTACAATTAACGATACAGGCTATGCAGAGGTGCAAAAATAACAGTCAGATATGTGGTGCATCAGAAAGCAAACAGGACTGATAAAAGCAAAAGAGACAGAAAAGAAAATGTGCGTACTCCAAGAATCCCTCTATGAATAAGCGTCGCCGCTGAAAGAACGTAAAAAGGCATGACTTGAGACTCTCGGAGTGGGGGCGCTAATCTGAGGCGACCGAGGTTGCTCCAAAGCAAGATCCAGGCCAAGAGCGTTGCCAAAGCCGCCTGTAGGTAACACTACAGGACCATCCGTGAGATAGCCAGCGGATTCAGAAGAGATCAAGGCCGGAGCGCTCCGCAGCGGCGGCTCGCCGTAATCTGTGCTCGAAGTCGACGTCGTTGGGCGCCGCCGCGAATGATGGCGTGAGCTGTCTCTCCTTATTCGATGATGGCGCATCGAGGATCCCCGAGACCCCTCCTCCTCGGGTATGACGATGGACTGGGTGTGCTGAGAGCCTTGAGGGGCGGAGAGCACCTGCATAGACGGAGTTGACGGGAAAGCAGAGTATCTGCTCTCGTTTGGGCGGCTGCTCCTCCCGGAAGATCCAGGAGCAGAAGGGAGACCAGGATACCCAGCTAGAGGAGGTGCTGTAGTAGGCCAGGGAGTTTCCATGGTGCGGACCATAGGTGTACGGGGATTCACGTTCGCAGTCGCAGGTTCCTCATTTCTCCGTGATCCGAATGGATTGGCACTGAAGGGCAAAGAGGAGTCGGAAGCAGCAGGGTCGATGTGTGCACGCCCAGAAAAGGTTCTCAGACCCAGGTCGCTGAAACTGCCGTGGCCTGTGCTCTGCCAGTCTGGGATCCCGGAGGAGACGGTCCCCCACGACGAGCCCATGCTCTCTCTCGAGCGACGATTAACGGTGGCACCATTGGCACTGCCAGTGGCGAGAGTCTGCTGGCTGCCAGTGCTCGGACGGTTAGCGCGTGGAGCATGAGCAGTAGTAGAGCTTGGGAGAACTTCCGTGATAGTTGTCACGTGCTCGCGATTAACAACTTGGGTGGTCGTGCGCCTGGGTTGGTTGGGACGCCGATAATACCCATCGGAGTCTCTGCTGAGATCAGATGACGAAGGAGCCGTGGGGAATTCGGACTGAGAGTGGTGAAGGGTAGGGCGCTCGCCCGATCTTCCGCGCCGTGAGCGTCTGTCGGTGGATTGGGTTGAACTTGGGTACCACTGGTCGCGATCAGATCGTGGCCGTTCCAACAACGGATTGTTCAGTGCTCCCATGTCGTAAATGCCACCATTCCGAGTGCTCGTGCTCGAGGAAGCAATGGTGTTGGATGAGCGCGTGCTGCGCCCTGAGGGGATAGGAGCGGCAGAGGCGGGAGCGGGGGGAAATGCAGCTTGATACCCTTCACTCCAACCAGCGGCGAATTGCTGCAGATATTCACCTGTGACGGTGTATGGGTCCACGCCATCCCGCACTGGATCGAGAAGCGGGGATGGAGTCCTGGGAGGATCCATCGTATGAGCCGATGAGGGCTCACCCATTTGGAGAGGTTCATCCACGGTGGGGATCACACGATGGTTTGGCGAGGCCCCAGGGATAATGCCATGCCGTTGAAGGGGAGCACTGACATCAGCCCCGCTCGAATGCCCGTTAGGTGCATAGGTTCGGTATATGTCGTACTTCGGCCTCCGTTCTGATCTGTGTTGGCTGTCGCTGGTGATGTTCTCGTCGCCTGTGCGAGCTGGTATATATCCGTTGGGATAGAGTTCGGCTGAGGTGCCATCAGTGATGGATAGTAATGGGTAAGATGATTGCGGGTCTAGGAATTGCAGGTTGCGGAAAGTAGGAAGGTGGTCGAATGATACTGGCTCAGGTGGCGGAGGCAATGGGTTCTTCGTGTGCTTGTACTTCGCGAGTTCTGCTTGTAATGCCTCGATTTCTGACTGAAACTGAGAAACCTGGAAGGTATTATGATTGTTGTTCAATTTGATGTTCGTTTGTACAAGAACTGTAACTGACCTGACTAAATATTCAGGAAAATAGGGTGTCAGTTTCAAAATTGACGCTGTATAAGAGAATGCTCACCTTTGCAGCTCTGACATACTAGTTGCAAAGTTTTCTTCTATTCTACGAGCATCCATTCTTTCTTGTAGGGAGGACTGTTGATTCTCCTCGAGCGTTGCTTGCAGTTGTGAGATTTTCCGTCGGTCTTGTTCCTTCCGCGTCGTTAACCGCTGGCACTGAGCTAGAGCTTCACGAGCCCTTCTCAAGGGAATGCTCTAGATCGGAATAAGCAAGATCTTGAGTGATGTTTAAACCTTTAGAGATACAAGTAACACACCGCTTCGTCATGCCGATTTCGCAGCCACGTTTCCACCTCGGTTGTCACCTCCACTTGATGCTCTTCGGGTTCTTCCCAAGATAGAATCAACCTCTGTAGCAAATCTATCTCTGCATGATCCTCCAAGCTCTCCGGTTGATCGACATGAAGTTTCTTGCAACGGTCTGGGACGAATGGTTTCCGACATAACGGGCAATTTGGAGGCACTACGGAATCAAGGCAACTGTGAACACATACAAAGAGATTCGGTTATTCTTTGGCTTGAAAATCCAGTTCATGCTACGCACGGTTTACAGAAAGTATGGCCACAGGGAATTGCATGGGGAGATCGACCTGGTACGCCGTCTTCGTAGGCGTCGAGGCATACGTCGCAGCGACTGGAAGGATGGAGAACAAGCATAGAGAAGAATGAGCACAGAACTCCCAGGCCGCGCCTTATGCAAGACTGTAGGCTGTGTCATGCATCAAGAAGGAAATGAGGACAAGACGCGAGAGCCCGTCTTGGTTAACAGCCTGCAGGCAAGCGCGCTTAGCGATCCCAATTTGGACAAGCGTGGCGCAACTGCAAATGAGCACTGCTGTGCTGCCAGTGCAGGGCTACAGCCTCGGGCTCGGTAATACGGTGAGTAACGGTGAGATACGATGCAGGATACAGATTTATATACATACTACAGAGATTGGTAAAACATGAAGTATGGGGAAAATATATATGCAGTGTCCAGACGGAGTTTAACCCTCCATATTCTACAATTCAACTTCTCACAGAAACGTCTTCTCCCAGCCTGCCTAAGCTTAACGCTGGAGAGACACAATCTAGGAGAAAAACACCTGCATGAATTCGTAAGTCGTCGAGCCACACGTCCACTGGACGCTGAGCGATGAGCTGTATGATACCTACTTGTACGTTTGGATTGCGCGAGCGAGACTCGCATCTCCTCGAGCTCGACAACCTGTTGCGCGATCTGCAATTCGGACTGATTTAATAACGTCAAGAAAGATTCCAGAGGTTACATACCTTTCTGTTAACACCCACGGCACAATGAGCGAGAGTCAGCAGATCAATCGAGCAAAGAAAACATACGCTTCGAGAGACTGGACTTCGGACAGCAGACTTTCTTCGACTGCCTTCATCATATCGGCCTCGTATCCGTCCTCGCGGTTTGCGAGCTTCTGGCGCAACGACTTGATGGTGTCGGTATCGGCCTCCTCTGCTGCTCTAAGCATCTGATATTCAATCAGGCCATCACGAGCTTTCCGCACAGCAGTACCCTATAGGTCATGATTCAGGTAAGTGAATGTGAAAGAAGTTAGTTCAGTCCAACCGTTTCCCCGTCCTGGTACGTCAGCCAGGCGTCGATATCGTCCATCAAACCAGTTAGTTCCTCTTCGGGTGCACCCCATGATAAGGCCAGTTGTCGCAGAAGGTCAGTCTCTTGGCTATTTTGTCCCAGCTGCGCTACGGGACTTCCGATAGGCTCAGAAAGGGATGCTTCGTCCTGACTTCGATCGACATGCAGTTTGTTGGCAGTCTCGGCAACAAAGGATTGTCGACAAAGTGGGCACAGTGGAGGGGTTAGAGAAGCAATACATCTAGATTACAATATTGGCGTTAGTCTCTGCACAGATCTGTATCAGAGGTACTTGCGTTCTGCAGAATGAATGACCACACGGTATCGCGTAGGGAGTGTCATTCAATGCCTCCCCAGGTCGATGATAGGATTCGAAGCAAACGTCACAGCAGCTGGCGGGGTGGAGAACAAGCATGACGCCTGACAGGAAATGAGCAGACACCCTGCCTTATGAAGAGCACAAGGCCTGTGTGCAGCAAGGCTGAGAAGAGCGCCGAGGCCTCTTGCTAAAGCCTTCGTTAAGAGCGCTTGTCTCACTCACAGCTTTGAGGCAGATATCGCCCCACGTGTCAGTGACAATAGCAATGCTGGAGAAGGCAGTTACCGCCAAAGTGGCAAGAGCATATCAGCATGTGACAGGCAACTCAGAAAACTATTATAAGCTCCCTCTCTCAGGTGAAAAGACCATACAGAGCAGAAAGACAAACGTAAATGCAATCGCTTGCCTATGGGTTCGAGCACACTTATATCTAAGGAAAACGCCAACACAGAGTGGATTGGACGACCGCGGGTCAGGTCAGAATATGAACCTGATGCGCGTCGAGCGGCGACATTGTATTGAGCATCAACATAATACAGTAACGGCAGCAAAGACGACTGATGATTTTTGAGTGAAGGCGCCCAACAGCATAAGTAGCAGATGAGCAGCGATCAGAGACGACGACCGCGGCGACCACCCTGGAAGAAACGTAATATATTAGATTCCAATTAGCGATCAAAATAATCGCGTATGCTCACCTTGCGCCTGGTGGAATCGGTAGGCACGGGGGTAACATCCTCAATGCGTCCAATGCGCATGCCGGCACGAGCAAGAGCACGGAGGGCGCTCTGGGCACCGGGGCCGGGGGTCTTAGTGCCGGTTCCTCCAGTAGCACGGAGCTTGATGTGGAGGGCGGTGATACCGACTTCGCGGCAGCGGGTAGCGACGTCCTGGGCGGCCAACATAGCAGCGTAGGGGGAGGATTCATCACGATCAGCCTTGACTTTCATTCCGCCTAGTTTTACACCTTTAGACAGCGAATCTCATGCAAATATCGGAGAGAAACACACCAGTAACACGGGAGATGGTCTCCTTGCCCGACAGATCAGTGATGTGTACGAAAGTATCGTTGAATGAGGCGTAGATGTGGGCAACGCCAAACACGAGCTCGCCCTCAGCAACCTGGGGGCCGAGGGAAACGGTGTTCTCCTCTTTGGGTGCCTTGACTTTCTTAGGGGGCTGTAAAACAACATCCAGACGTCAGCATCACCATCCAGCGTATCTGGGCACATTGGAGCGCGGAAACTTGGAGGGTTCCATAGCTATAGCGTTCGACATGACTTTTGGGGAGAAATAACACACCATTTTGATGAGACTGGGGGCAGAGACTTGAGGATGACTTGACGAACGACGAGGACTGCACAAAACTTGTCGATGACCACGGAGATGATACAGATACAAATAGAGCCACATATCGCGACAACAACACCTGCCGAGTGCTGCGTGGGCCGCTCACTGCTAGCTACCACCCTCATTGCCCAGTTCCAACTGGTAATCTCTCGCGTGCTGAACTGGCGGGATTAGCTTGGATTTTTCTAACCATGGGAAATTTACAACAATTTGACGTCGAAATACATCATATTCATTTGATTTCCCAACACCTTCAGTTTTCGACCTTGAATATGTTCAAAGCGTCAGTGACACTTCAATCAACGATATCCGCCTAAGTATCACAATGGGAACGGAGCCTTCTTGCAGCAAGAATAATACATCAAAGGAATTCAGCTTAGTGATTTAAGCTCACGGGTAAAAAAAATCTCACTGCCTTTGAGAAACACAGGTAGCTATTTTTTCGGCTATTTCTATGGTCCCAGGCTCCTTGTTTTATTTTGAAAATATCTCGACACTGTATAATGTATGAGCAAAAGCATCGATAGTTTGCCACTCCATGACGATGTATCCCAGGCGCTCCCGAACTCCACTGACTTGCCCAGGATTCCTGTGATGCCAAATCCATTTTATAGACTATTGATATCATATCCTGAGAGCTCGATATTTAATTCGAGCAGTGGGAAATGCGTGTTCTCTTCCCTGCGCCATCACGCAACGGTATGACCCAGAGCACTGATGAACATCGAGTGTCTTGTGTGACCCGGGTAAGTAGAACTTCGATACCTTCCACGATGTCTTCTTCCCTTAATGCTCTGTATTCTCTGGTAATATAATATTTTTATTTGACTTTCCAAGCTTATGCTGCCTGATAGTCATCGACATTGACGACGCGATCCCAACATTGCGGTCTTTTTTTCCATTGAGCACCAGGGGTCCGAATGCCAGTACTTAAACCATTTGAAGGCTCCTCTCGTCCTCGGACCTCCACGAAATGGCTAATCAACCTATTACACTTCATCGATAACGTCATATGACCCCTCTTTCTTCCATCTAATCTCAGCGTGGAGATCCATCGGCATCACCGGTTGAGCACAAGCCCGTAGATCTGGAAACAAGCCCTCAGCTTATAAGGCAGGCCTCTCGTCCTGATCTTCAATCACTCTACAAGCTTATCACCTTACCTCCACAACCACTTCATTCACCATGGCCCCCGACCCTCAATGCGCCGCTCTCGCCAGTGCACAAAAAAAGTCTGGTAAGTCAGAGCTCGCTGCCATACCCCAATGTGCATGCGCGATAGCTCAAGTTGCTTTCTTCCCGTAGGAAAGTCTTACACTACTATCGCCAAGAACATTGGTAAATCAGAGCAACACGTTATAGACAGTGTGTTATTTCCTGCTATATGTGCATATTCGTTAATTGATTGATATTGGATGACAAGTCTGCACTGGGGCCCGAAAGCCTACTGCCCAGGAGTTCAATGCAATTGCCACTGAATTGGGTGTCGCTCCTGGATCTGTATGTCACACTGTCTTTTTCTTAGAAATTAAATTCATTGAAGCCGTATGCCTTGTGTACAATAGGCTCCTCATGATTCCGCGCACACTACTGTTTAGACATTAGCTAGGAACTTTGTACTTATAAATAATATGCCGAAGTTTGTATATATATCGGTGCTATTGTTATATCTTTTCAGAGATCGCGTGCATCCATATCTTATATTGGTTAGTATCGGTATTCACTGCCATTTTAATTTCAACAGAAAGCCTCGAAGTTGAAAGCGTCGAAATATATATTTGCGCACTATCTTATCTTATCGCTTATTCCAAATTTATTCCAAATTATTTCACGTCACAGTACCGTCACTGTCTTCGAAGGAGTTCGCACGTGTGATGAGCTTGCGTAACTTAACCTCTTCCCTCATATCCGCCAGGCTGAGCTAGCGTTTGAAAGCCTGCAAGAAACCTTGAGGCTCGATAACACACAACCTTCTTTATGTGCGAATCTATCTGATTCTCACACTTCCGGATCCACTGACCACCTCCTGCGAGCTGTTTCATCCATGTCCGTTTCAATTCACTTCGAGGACCCTAGCCTTTCGTTCTGCACACGGCAGATTCATGTTGAAGCATCAGCACAACTTCATGCGACCTACAGACACTCTTCTCCCTTGAAACGTACTGCGATTCCTGGATCTTCTCGGCATTTATATGGCCTGCCCAGCTTGGAGTTGCACTGGCTTCAAGGTTTCCACCCGTGTGTCCTGAGACTCCTGGCCTTCGTTCCGTTAATAATCGCTTGCAGATATGAAATCCTCTATGGGACTACTTTCTTACTGCGACCTGTCTGACGTGGTTTGGCGTATACCGAAGATCTGTTTGATCTTTGTCCTTTTCCGCTGATCCACAACCTTATACCGGATATCTGTTTGCTGCTATAAACTAAAGAATATTTATTTCGTCTAGACGAAGTATTACGGCGAGTTATAAATTAGCTCTGACGCCACCCAGTAACGGAGATGTTTCTACTATTATCAGTCAGTATCTCTGAACCTCGGAGCTTATGGGAAGCTGTGGCGCACTTTATTTACCCTGCTGGAAGCTTTCTAGGTTTTCCATACCTGCATTCCCACCATCCCAATGTCTGGTTGGATACGGCTCCTTCAATCGCCGACATCTCGACTGGTATCAGAGGATGTCTAGGTCTAATCTAGTCCTGTCGCACTTGTCCGTTGTATCAAGGAAGACGGCGAATGTGTTCTTTTGGTGTGCTCATCTCGCGGCAGTGGCAGGTGATTCAGAAACTACTTTGACGACAGCAAGTAATGTCGACCCGGAAAAACTAGGCAATACATATGTCGGTCTGCTGGTCTTTTATAAAAAGTACAAAGTTCCCAAGTCAGCGGCATTGCTTCTTTTTATGAGATGCGAACGCTTCCTCAGGCACGCGTATAAAGCCAGTCATTCCGCATTGCCAGCACGGAACTGGGTGGAAACGTGGTCTGGGGTTTTGTGCTTGATCATGTACGCAAGACAATCGAAGGCTGCCCTGCAGGCTTCGAGATTAAGCGTTCTTCGGTGCATTCAATCCTTATTTGGTGCCTCGATGAAATGAACTCCTGGCGTACTCATGAACACATTCCCAGATTTACTCTCATCTGATCTCAGTAGTAATTTTAGATCTCCTAAATGTAATCCACGGGAATTCACCTGCACGACACTAGCACCAGGTATGCGCACAACTAGCTAACCATGCCGCAATGTGTCTGTTGTCCTCCTTGCCTCCAGCACTTCTTCGCAAAAGCGATAACGTTGAGCCTCAGCTCGCCCCTTCTGATTAGATTTTTTCACCCCAGAAGTACTGCGGGAACGCATCGGGAGTTCTGAATGTCTCTTCCCGAACGGTATTTACGTCGAGAATTCATGACCTTGCAATTCATGTGAACTTTCGGAAGAGAAGATATTAAAGATTCGGATAAGCAGGTATCATGATATTCTTGACAGAAGGTCATAGAGGTCATGAGTGTCTATGTCCGCTTCCCATCTAACCCTCAATCGCGTTTTCCTTGAATTCGAACGCTAGCCACGCCGCTTTCGTTGATATCAGATAGCTAAACTCACACTCTGCCACACTTTCGCCACGATCCGATGTACAAGAAGTTGTTTACGACGCATGAACAAGCAAGATGTCAGTTTTTCTACTGTTGTCGTACACCGGAGATGGATTCCATCGTGTCGCTTTAGTTCACATAAATATATAACGTATGCAGTACATTAGCACTACTGATTCATATTAGATAGAAGCATCTTAACAATTCACTCAGGGTTTGTATAAGGACAACTATTATGATTGCTGTAATGTATCCGACAACGTATGTATGTCCTAGGACATGGAATGAAAGAGAATAAGAAAATCAATGCTACAGAAGATGCGGTGGGGTATATCCGCTGAAGACTCTATGATGCTAATACCGAAGAGTAATAACAAAGGGGAAAGTGGGGAATGAAGATCGAAGGAAGAGCAGCCGCTCTCCATAAAAAGGTGCAAACGAATTACGCAAAAGGTTAAATAGGAAGGAGCGACGATCAAATGAGGGGACGCGTTGGCTTGAAGGTAAAAGGGAAAGGGGAAAAAACTATGTACAGAAATAAAAGATGATACTAAATCCAGCTCAGCGGTATATAAGATCCAGATAGCTATGGGGAAGAAGCGGATGGAAAAAGGGACAAAATCCGGGACCGAGACTACTAAGTAAGGTACTAGTAAGATACATGCTAAGCAAAGACGAGAACACGGAAGCGGTATCCAAATGCGGGAGAGGGCACAAGGAAAAGTAGACGTCCGACGATGAAAAAACACTTTATGAGGATGATCCATTGTAGTAGGCGCTCGAGAGGTAACCCGAACGCGACGGCGGTCTCACCGAGGGTGGTCTGACGGATGGCGACCTCCCAGGATACATTATTTTGGACGGATCAGCATTGGGCGGGATCCAACGCTCATGTGCTTCCTGCTTCTCCTCAGAAGTGGAACGCATCATTTTTGGGGGTGAAGGTGTCGAGAGGCGGCGGGGCTTGGGAGGAATCATCGGCGGCGGCGCAGGTGTCTGAGAGCGCAACCCTGACGGCGGCGCCGGCGTTGCGTACCGAGGCAGTGGTGGCGCGGGGGTGTGTGATCGGAGAGAGGGGGTCTGGGACCGGAGCGACGGCGTGTGTGACCGCGCAAGGGGTGTCGGCGTGTGCGAGCGTATGCTGGAGATTGCGGGCGTGTGGGATCGTGAAGGAGAAATAGGCGTGGCAGGCGTGGATGGTCGTGAAGACATGGAGGCGGACCTCGCATGCAGAGAGTTGTATCGTAGCGGAGACTGGGACGATGGTGTATAAGGAGGAACAGGTGATGTAGACGGTGGCGTCGACGTCGGGGACGTTGGTGACAGAGGCCGGGAGTCGCTGGATGGATATCCGAGCGTCGATGCCAACGCCCGCAGCCTGCTGACCTCTGTCCGCAGCTGTTGGCATTCTTCAGATTTTTGTGCATATTGTGTTCGCTGCAAAGGAGAGTATATTTAGCATTGGTTACACATTATATCAGTCAGGATGTGTGACTCACTTGTCTAATGTGCGGCGTAGTCGGAGGCTAACGGTCAGAAAATTTTAAATTTTGAGCGCTAAGGGCGGCTTACCGGCGTAACTCCGATTCGAGTTTTTCATTAATGATTTCGATGTCGTCGAGCCGGCCTTTGAGGGAAGCTTCGGTGCTTTTATGGTTTTTGCTGGCCTCGGAGTGAGCTACATGGTTGACAAGAATGGCTCGGAGGAGGGCGGCGCTGAGATAGAGAGAAGAAGAAGAGGCCTGTGAAAATAAAAATAAAATAATAAACATTTATTTGTCAAGGTGGGCCACTGCGGCCAACAACTACGAAGGCGCGCACCTGATCATCCTTAACCTCGGACATCAACCACGCTTCGAGTTCTTTGTGAAGAGTGGATACTTCTTCAACTGAACATTTTTTTGCGGCGACTCTGGCCACCTTGTCCTCCAAGCGGCGCGCCTCTAGCCTGGTCTTTGAATTACCTTCGGAGAGCAAGAGTCGTTCAGTCCTCTTCGCCAAAAGTTCACTAGTAAAGTCACTACTGTTTGCCTCGACTGTAGGAAAGCGTCGTGGCGTGCTCCATCCACTGGTCGTAAAATCCATACGGATTAAACGGACATTGTCGCTGGTAAATTGCACGCGACAGAAAGGACAGACAGGAGACAGGCGGGGAGAGGTCTTTTCAACTATGGTCGTGCAACAACTCGCGCACAGTACATGCCCTGGAAGAGAAAAAAGAGCGCGAGAAAGCTAAGAAAAAGTTTTTCACAGCGAAAAGAGCGGTACTCACCACAAGGAATAGAGTGGGGGAGACGGTGCGAACCATATTCTTCTGCGCAGACGTCGCAGGCAGAACCGGGGGTAAGAGTGAGCATCAGGCCAGCCAGTTGAAAGCACCGCTAGGGTGGAGGGGGAAAGAAAAAGTGGAATAGGGCGTAGGGGAAATTCTCGCTTGCACCGAAACGATGATGGATAAATAGGACAATGGATGGGACTGCCAAATATGGCAAGCACTGCCGTACAACGGCTTACAAACAAACGAGTCAAATCCTCGTCCATTCTCGTCTGTACATGTGCCTTTCATCCCGTCCCCGACCCTTATGAAGCAGAATTATTCATGAGAATGACTGGGTATGACAATGTCTATTAGATACACCCAGATCTCCGCAGACCCCCACGCATCTGGTCCAAGGGTACTACGAAACCCAAATAATAAACACCTGATTTAGGGTTAGGGGTTGTGGCCAAACAAGGGCCCGAGTCAGCATGCTCGGCAACGTACCTCGTGCCACGTTGAGCGGGGGGTCACACGCAGTCCAGGCAACCCCGAAGTGGATATCTGTCTCCTTACGCCCACCTAGCATACGTAGTACCCTCTAAAAACATTCTTCTCACCGTCACCCGTTCACATTTCTCTTTCTGGGACTTGGATGTAAGTAGTGTGTATCCCGACGCTCTCCCGGATCAACAACGGGCGGTGTTCGCATCCTCCGTTCCTTCTCAACGCTATATCCTCGCTTCCGATTATAGATGGGTCCGCACAGAAACATTGCCACTCGGAATGCACATTTGCGTCATGATCCGATTCCTACATTCCGTGTCTCCAATTGTTTACTTCTTCACTGCGCCGCCAACGAGTCATCTCTTACGGACTCCTGTTCATATCCACACCCCAATGTTCTATCGTCTCCAATCTAATGCACGTTGGTTGACCCTTGCACTCGACTCCAGCGAGCGCAGTCCCACGGCTGCGCCGGAACCCAAACCCTATGCCCACATCGATGTCTTCTTCCGTCATTCAACCATGCCCTCGGTCCTGCTCTAGGAGTAGACTCAATGGAGCACCCTAGTGCGATCTTGTTTTGCGTTAATTTCAGGCGGAGGAAACTCCCGAATATTGACTTCAATTTCTCGCAGAAAATGGGCACCTTCCTCGAGGGGCGCTTGTGAGCAGGACTAGGTTTACCGAGGTCTCCTCCGCGCTGTGTCCCCCCCCGTCAGTAAGCTATCATGATCAACTCTCACATCTGTGATGATGAGGCTGAATCAGATGCCAAATCGATAATCATTATTGATCTGAGGGATCAAGGAGACGGCAGTGCATGGGATTCAGCATATTGATATAGTTTGCCTATGTTTCCGTCAAAAACCTCCAACCCCCTTTGCAGACGGGAGCAAAGTTCCATCATTGCAACACCGAATTCTCTTGTGTGCGCTTGAGATCGAACTTTCGGCTTGATCAACGGCTCGATCAAGGACCTACTCTAATTTCTTGATTCTGCAGATCTTCAGATCGTTGACGTACCTTGCTCTGGGTGCTCGCACATATCGATCACAAACACGTTTCTCCATCGCTTGTCGGCTGTCCCGCCAGATCCAGAATTTGGAAGTATGGATCCAATTCACCTTTTCTCCCAGAGACTGCCTTGAGCCTTGCTGTGGGCAATGCATTTCTTTATCACTGCTCGAGCAAGGACCCCTCTGACTCTACCACCCTCTTGTCGTCCCCTATGACAGCGGCGCGAAAACGAGGACAAGATAAGCCTGGCTTCTCATCAACACCCGCCGATCTTATCAAGGTGATCCTAACAACACGCGTTCTAGCAGCAAGCAGGCCTTGAGCGGGATGCGGAATAATTCGTCCGAAGGAAAGCCTCGAGGCAGCCTATATCTACTATCAGGCCAGTGCAGGGCTCACTCTTATAGCGCATGTTGGCGCGCGCAACAACAAAAAACAAGGTTCGGAATCCTATATCCGCCTTGGAGGCTGTTGTAGCTGCTATAAAAATTGCAAATTTCGAAAAACACGCACACAACACGAGTTGTCGCCACATCCCTTGGGAAGAAATGACATCGCGAATAGGCGGAAAAGAACAGACACGGTACGCTTTTGGCTTTGCCCTCCTACCCAGAACATGCGCTACCATTTCTAGCCTAACTGGTCGGGACGAGAAATAAGAAAAAGGAGATTTCCCCTCCCTAACTGCACACGCGCCACACACACCACGCCTGAGCCGCGTTTACTATTACTTGCAGGTCGCAAATTGCACCAGAAGTCGTCTTTATCATGCGAATTCGGGTAATGCAATTATGGGTGACTCGGGTGCGTTGATAAAGATAATTTATCGCGGGTTCGGGGATATAGCGTTGTACAGTCTCCCAGCGGACATCCGACCCGGGAACGGCGATGTTGGAATAGGCGTTATCGTCTAAGTATAGGTAACCGAAGCAATGTTGACTCACGGTGATAGCAGCATTCAGGATTCCGCAAGTCGATGTCTTCCTTGTGTTGTCCAAGAATTGTCCGAGTGTCGTAAATGTCGAACAAGAAGCTATGGCTATGTACTTATGCGGTGAATAATTCACTGGAAATTTTCTGGCTGTCGTTCCAGAAGGATTCACTCTCGCTTAGATTGTAAGATTCTCTTCAGGGTAGCTAGTAACTTCTAGGGCTAAAAGCGGTACCGCCTGAATTCAGCCGGCGTGGGCATGTTAGTTGTCCCAATTTTTAGAAGTGCATGTAACGATAAGTCCTCCAAGCTGTCGTGCGTATTATGCATTCATATGCTTCTGGAGCCCTTGTCGCAACGGTCGGACATCCCTCAAACTTGGTGTACACATCTCCCCTTCCTCCCCTTCGGAAGATGTGATAGCTTGCAAGGCAATTCCGAGGATTAGGGTGGACCCTAGCCCTCGGCAAGTGTACTGCCTAGATATCATTTGAAAAACTGGAACAGGGTGCATATCTTGATTTTATTAATAACTCTGTGACTCGTAATATGTACTTGCACCGAATGAAAGCTTGCAATGATTTTTCATGGAAATCAACGAGTGCATGAATCTTTAACCGAATGTAAAAGATTGGGATATATTATATAGACTGCTTCTGAACGTTCCCTGGACTATAAGCATAGTTGAGAATTGCCTTTGTTCTTATCATCGCGGCTCATAACACGTTCTATTCAAATGACAACTACTCCCTTCTGCAGACTTGAATGTGACATGGAACAGTTTTGAGCTGTCGCTGTATTTCCTTCAAGTATTTAGAACCATACAACCGAGACGGTTTATTCCTCGGAAATGATTGTACGAAGCAGACATTCAACGACTTGCAGGCCCATAATACTTCTGCAGATGGTAAACCTAATAATACATGACTTTGATCCCAACCTTAATCCACTCCGAGAAAAAAGAACAGGAAGAATGCCCGAAGACAGTTTTTCCATATTCAATTTCACCTCGAATAATTTTTTTTTCACTCTGCTCCGCAGGACTCTTGTATTAATGCTTCGGCTTCCCTCGACCGAGGCTTAATGATACATTTGAAAGGTGCAGGGTACCTAGATGTAAGTTAATTATTTGTGGTGAGTGCAGTGTTAAGCATTGGAAAAGGTATCTCTTACGATAGCATATTCGGAGTCATCTCAGGTTTTAACTCGACAGGCTGTCCGTCATCATCAAGAGGAGGGCAAATATTATAGACGGCGAGCACTGAAGATATGATTAAAAACAGGGAGTTATCACTTAGATGTCGTCCGGGACACATGCTACAGCATAAATTTATCAGTAAGAAGTCAGATAAAGCGATAAAAGCGATAATTTACCGACGTCCGTAGCCAAAAGCGGCTGCATCTGGGTCCATTGCGTCAGGATCCAATTTTCCGTCGTTAAGATATCGTTCCGGCATGTACTCCTCTGGCTGATTAAATACATCGGGGTCATGGAGAATAGCCCTGGATAAAAGCTTAACATCAGCCTTTCGTACCTAACTTATTCTTATAACATTACCATGAATTGCCCAAGAGGATTGTTCCCTTAGGAATGAAATATCCATCATATTCGTCGTCCTCAGAACTCATATGTGCAAAGCCTAATAATATATAATTTAGAGGACAGTCTTCAGCGAATAAATCAGGGATGCTTTATAACTCACCTAAAGGAAGAACAAGCTGCCATCTCATTGTCTCCTTTACCATCGCATTAATGTACGGAAGCGAATCACGATCATCGAACCCAGGCATTCTATTTCCACCTGTAACTGAATCGAGTTCTTCCTGAGCTCTTCTCTGGACTTTGGGATATTTGGCCATTGCTAAGAAAAATGTCTGAACAGCGGATACTGTCTACAATGTTGTTAATGACAGTAGAAAAATATATAAGCAATTTCTGCATAAGTACCGTGTCTCCCCCCGCTGTACGATTGGGAGAATATCATTTAGAAAGTAGTTATCTGGAGCGTCAACTGTTAAACTTCTCACCAATATACGTAACAGCAGCAGTTTGCCGTGATATGATTTCTTTCTCCACCAGCGTAGGATCATCCTCGTCTGGTAATCTGTCAATCATTGCTGACGCTATGCAAGAAGTCGCAGTGCCAGTTTTCTGATCATTGATTGAAAAACTAGTCAGTCAAAACTCATTTCATCTTCGACGCTCACCTTTTCCTTCTTTACAAGATCAAATGGTTCATTGACGACAGCGTTAACTATAGCTCTGCAACGTGCCGCCGTTTTCTTGAATCCAGAACCAGGTATCCATGCCGGAATGTATTTCAAGAGGGGTATGAGATCGACCAAGTACCTGCCAGGAATAGCAGCTTCACCGATGTATCCCAGAAATTCTTCAGCGTTAAAAACGTAGGGATCATTAGCGTTTTTGATCTGGATCCCATAAGTCACCTCCATTATAGTAGCTGCTAACATGCTAAGAGGAATTTCAGTAGCGGATTCTGGAAAGCGAAACGATGACCTTATTTACTCACTGGCGGATGTGATGCCTGAAGTTTTCTGGAGTATCCAAGAGACGACGAAGTAGTTCCCTGGTTCCCTTCGCTTGAGATGACTGATATTTCCACATAACATTAAAGTTAAAGTAATCGTAAAATTCACGGCGATGGCGTCTCCACCAAGTACCATATGGAAGCAGTCCTAGATTAAATCCTCCGCCCATACTGTTCACTCAAGTATTAAAAAAAAGAAATAAGTGAGTGCGGGGGGACGTACAGCTCTACGATCATAGGCATTCGCGGTCGATCTGAATAGTTCAATGATCGTTTCTCAAAGAGATCATTGACCCTCGTCAAAGAGCCCAGTACAACGAATGATTTCCCGAGAACTTGGAAATGAAGAATATCACCTGCGATTCACAGAGATAGTTCTAAGACATAGAGCAGGAAAGCCTAGGAAGAGCTGTACCGTAGAGTTTAGACCACCGATTGTACACAAGCCAGGGATGAACTGAAGGCATATCAAAAATGTTTCCTATCAGTGGGTAACCTTTTGGTCCCGGAGGTAGCGGTAGATTCCGTGGATTGGATAAATGTGAACTAAGCGACCTCCAGATCCACAAAGCAAGGAGAGTCCCTGCTGCAATAAGCGAAAAAGGTGAAAGAATACCGGGTTGCACAATCATCTTGATTCTAGGTAAAATGAAGTTGAGCTCTAGAATAAATAAATAAATTTAGAAAATGAATAGGGCCTACATACTAGTGTTCAAATGTAACATTCATCACTTCCTCACGTCATGCATTTCTTGAGTACACTCTGGTCTTATAAAGGCTCGTCCGGGAATACCCGTGGTGCTAAAATTATCCTGTCTGAGGCAAAGATAGCAAGAATGCTTGGGTAGGTAAGTCACACTGATTTGGATATCTTAACGTAGGAGGGTAATCCGACTGGTGAGCTTGATTATCATCAAATCTGCTAGAATGATAATAAGTAGCTCAAGGGCGGACTGGAAGTAACGACGTGATAGGGACTCGGGGGGGTTTTAGGCTACTTCAGCCTTTATATGACTCAACGTAAGATAAATTGGATTTCGTAGTTACTTACGTCTTCCCTAAAACAAGCCTCCATGAAGCGAGAAGCAAGACGATTGAGAGGAAAGAAGACCATGGGAATTCGGTGGTTAGATCCGACACATGACCGGGTAATAATGGTATCCGGGCCGCGTCGGGATTGTACGTACTATTAGTATATCTAGCCCTCTCGGAGACGCTCCGATTATTATTATCACTCATATCTTAAAGAAATGCACAGCTTTCGTATGGCTATATTTGCACAGTCTAGATCTTTGACTTATTCAACGCCGGATTGTGTCTCTCTTATGTTTCCTTTTCTTGCAAACAATTACGAGCTCCACTAACAGCGAACTATGGACCCACAAGACAGATAGTGTTGCATATTTAAGAAGCTCTTCTTTCCTCAGGCTTGCAGCCGTGCCTTTGATTTTCGATAAACTGTCGCCATCATGCTGGAGTAACACCTGAAATTGACAGCGACAAACTCTCCACATCTTTATTTAAATTTTCATATCGCATTTACAAGCTCCTAATGTGTGTCTGGTTGTTGACATATAGGCTTGCCATGGACTAAGGTGTGATTTTATTTTTAACTGTTTATACCACTGAATATCTGCTTAATTTACCAGGTGTGGTGCATGCTCCATTAATCATATCGGCAATGGTTTTCCGAATCATGTGCATATATAGATTTACTATCATGTCTCAACCCACATGCAATAGCGGCCGACGAGTCAACGGGAAACCCAGGAGGTAAGTTTAATTACCTGGACCCACATCTTAGCTTCTGGTGTGAATGCTTCATAGGTAAATGGGACTTACTGTTACTGAAGTGCACGTCACGGTTATATATTTATTTATATTGGGAAATCTATGTTTGGCGCTATCGTAAGTTTTGTAACTCATTATGCGCATTGTACACTCCTGCTATCTTCCATTATACCCGATGTTCTCGTAAACACTACTGTGTCTTTCCAGAATAAACAACTTTAAAGAACACCTTATGGTACAGATTACGGCCGAAACGAAGTGAGGCATATCTTGTATCTTTTAATATACTGAAGCTGTTTGAAATCTTTGCAATAATTTATTTCATTCATTTTAGCACCAATAAAAAGTGGGAGGTCAACTCAGGTTGAAAGGTATTCAAATTATGTGTGTACATAGGGGTTGGTACCGAGCTTCTTTTCCTTTTCAAAAAATTGTGAATTCGAGTGAGGATGTCCTCTGAGTAAAATCGTGTTTCCATGTTCAAGCAAAGTTCCGACTCATATCTGCGTCTCGTACTTCCCTAATCAAAGCTTCCGCCTCCTTTGATCGGGGTTTAATGATGCATTTGAAAGGTTTAGGATATCTAAGGATGACACAAATGATTTTAAATTCGAAGTTAGGCAAAGAAATTCGTCATCACTCACGATATTAAGCCAGTAGTCATTTGAGCGTTCAATTCGGAAGGATTACCATTGTCATCGACAGGAGGTAAAATATCGTAAACGGCGAGAACTGTGGAAATGATAGCATATAGAGAATTGTCACTCATAAATCGTCCAGGACAGATTCTTCCGCATAATGAAATAATATCAGCTATTGATTCACGAGAAATTTGAAGACATACCGACGTCCGTATCCAAAGGCAGCTTCACTTGGGTCCATGATATCGGGATCTAGTTGTCCGTCTTTAAGATACCTCTCTGGAATATATTCTTCAGGCTGATCAAACACATCTGGGTTGTGAAGAATTGCCCTGAACAACCTAATCAGATACTCGTGCCTGGTATTTATTTACTACTCACCATGAATTAGCCATAATTATTGTTCCTTTCGGGATATGATATCCATCATAGACATCATCCTCAGTGCTCATGTGTACAACACCTACAAACTTTGTCAACAGAGAGTCAAGATTCAGGCTCACTTAAACTTACCCAGCGGAAGAACATTTTTCCATCTAAGTGTTTCTTTTATTATTGCATTGATATATGGAAGATCCTTGCGATCATCGAAGCCTGGTAATTTTCCCCGGCTAATGATTGAATCGATTTCTGCTTGAGCTTTCCTCTGTACGTCAGGGTACTTTGCCATTGCGAGAAAAAATGTCTGTGCTGCGGATACGGTCTAAAATAGTAGACAAAAGAATAAGAATTGATTGAACTTCCAGATCTGTATGTTATAATTACCGTATCTGCTCCCGCTATCGTACAAGAAAGATTGCGTTTCAAATCATCATGGCTTATGAACTGCGGTAGCAAGCGTTCTTACCTACATAAGCAATAGCTGCAGCTTGTCGCGCTATAAGTTCCTCTTCCGCCCTTTTTGGATCGGATTCATCTGGTAAATTCTCGAGCATTGCGGTAGCAATACAAGAAGTTTGTGTTCCTGTTTTCTACACGTTATCATAAGGCTACAGTACTTATGAATTTCCGGTATAGCTGATACTCACCAACTTCTCTTTCACCAATTCAAAAGGCTTATTTACAGCCACCATGGCTTTATTATTGGAGCGCACGGCCATTTTCTTGAATCCAGCACCAGGCATCCAGGTTGGAATATGTTTCAATAGAGGGATGAAATCCACCAAGAACTTGCCAGCCATGCCAGCTTCATTTAAATATTGCACATGTTCTTCCGCATTTGAAATGCAAGGGTCACTAGTATCTTTAATTTGAATACCATATGTCACTTTCATGACTGTAGCTGCGAATGCACTAATAATAATCATCGAGGGAATAAAATCTAAGTTGAAGGAAGTAATCGACTTACTGACGAATATGATGCATGAAATCATTTGGAGTGTCTAATAAACGACATAGAAACTCCTGAGCCTCCCTCATTTGAGTAGGTAGGTATCTCTGCACGGCTTTGGCGTTGAAATAAACGTTAAATGTTCGGCGATGACGTTTCCACCATGAGCCATAAGGAAGGAAACCCAAATTGAAGTCGGCGCCCATGCTGCAATTTTTAATGTATTTCGTACCAAATATAAGTGAATAATTAAACATACAGTTCAACGATCATGGGCATTCTCGGGCGATCTGAGTAGTTGAAAGATCGCTTGACGAAGAGATCATTGGTCCTTCTTACTGATCCTAGTACAATAAACGACTGTCCGAGAGCTTTGAAGTAAATAATATCGCCTTCGCTGAGAATATCAGCGCACACCAGAATAGCAATCCTAATGAGAACTTTACCATAGATTTTGGTCCATTGGTTATAAACGAGCCATGGTTGAACAGAAGGGATATCAAATAGATTTCCAATGAGGAAGTGACCCTTTGGCCCTGGAGGTAGAGGTAATCTATGTGGATTCGATCTGTCTCGGTTGAAGATCCATATAGCAAGAAGCAGCCCTCCAGCAAAAATCGAGAATGGCGAAAAGATATTGACATCCATCGCTGCGTAAATCTTGGGGCAAAAACCTCCGATGAAAGATAAGCACCAGTAATACTAACCAATTGAGGTTGACACTTCTTCGGTGGCCGCTGGTTGTAATCAGTATCAAGAAATCGTGAGAGAAAGTAATACCTGCCTGAAATACTGGGGACGTTTTATACAGGAGGTAGATAAAAATAGCAGCCAAAAAGCGTGTCAGAAATCCTCGGTATGGACATGCTTCCATGAGTTACATTTGTAGTTTTAGACATGTATGTTAAAAATATGACTGCGTGTGATCAGCCTTTCGTTTAGTACTACCAATTTGATTAAACACCAGCTACGTCCACTAGGCTAGCTTTCTATTTAGATACAAATCACTTGTCTCAAATATAAAATACTCAGAGTTATACTTCAGACGTGTAAAGTAGGTAATTCATACTGAGAACGACCTTTATAATTCCCAATGAGCTTTGTTCCCCAGGCCTATAAATTCGGAAGTCCGCCCACTGTGGTTCCTTTCCGTCTCATAAATGGCATCTCCTTCTGTCATATGTTAAAATCGCTGTTGCCTATTTGAGTAACGCACCATAATCTTGGTCTTCCGCAAGGGCGAGGAACATCTACCTTTCACACAATGAATTCGAAAATCACACGGCGCAAGTGATCATGGGATATGTCCAATTCTGCACGGTAATGGGCCAATCTATAAACAATATTTAGCAGAAAGAGTTGATCACACTGTAAGATATGTGTAAACATAGATTCTGATGTAAGTATGGAATATACCTCCAATGCGTAAGAAGTGTCAATTCCGTATCACATTGGACATTACGTATCAGTAAAAGAAAGCTGTGTATATCTTTATTCCTTGTCATGAGATTCCGTATCAGTTTTTCTGCAGCTATCGAACGAGGCTTTACGATACACCGGAAAAGAACAGGATACCTGGGGGGATGGGAGTTACAGTTAATACAAACATCGTATATGGCAATGGATAAATTACTGACGATAACAAGCCGCTCGTGACATCAGGCCTCAGTTGAATAGGATTGCCTTGAGCATCTATAGCAGGTCTGATATCATAAACCGCCAACATAGAGGATATAATAGCGTAGAGCGAATTATCACCCATATATCTTCCGGGACAAATTCTACCAAATTAATATTCAAGGCCTTCGTTAACATTGAGTGCGATAAAATAAGAGACTTTGACTTACCGGCGTCCATACCCGAATGCTGCTATATCTGGATTTCTCGTGTCAGGATCAAGTTCTCCATTTTTCAGGTATCGCTCTGGTATATATTCTTTCGGCTGATCGAATACCTCTGGGTCGTGTAAAATCGACCCAGCATATGATTATGCATTATTAATAATACACAAATACACCAGTGAATACTAAGGCATACCATCTATTTCCGAGGACTATGACACCTTTGGGAATAAAGTAACCATTGTACTCATCACCATTAGTGCACATGTGACCAATACATGCGTGAAATGTCAAATTGTTTCCATTTCAAGTTGCTGTATATTTGCATACCAAGGGGAAGGACTAACTGCCATCGCATAGTTTCTTTCACCATCGCATTAATATAAGGAAGATCTTGCCGAACTCCAAATCCAGGCAGTCTACTTTTCCCAATAAAAGAATCGATCTCTGCTTATGCCTTTCTCTGAACCTCAGGATATATTGCCATTGCCAGGAAGAAAAACTGAACGGAGGATACCGTCTGCAAGAACATTAAACAACTACTAGGCAGCGTCAATATTCCATGAACTAGCCCACTTACTGTATCTGCTCCACCTGGTCGTCAGATATGATTGTTAAGTACGCTGTACAATCGACGCTATAAAACAATACGTTTTCTCACCTATGTAAGCAACGGCGGCAATATCTCGCGCTTTCTCTTCCTCCTCTGCTCGCGCTGGGTCGTCCTCATCTGGTAAGCGTTCAATTAACACTGTTGATAAACAGGGAGCCGCAGAACCACTCTTCTGTCAATAACTGGATGAGAGCGACTAAGACTACATCACCCTGAAAACACTTACAAGCCTCTCTTTCACGAGTTTGAAGGGTTTCTCGACGACATCAGCATTTATGGCCCTCCAGCGCGCTGCTTTTTTCTTGAATACGGCCCCAGGGAACCAGTTCGGGACGTACTTCAAAATAGGGTTAAAATCTACGAGAAATTGACCTGGAACTCCAGCTTCAGCTAAATCCATCAAGGCGTCTTCAGCGTTCGAAATGTATGGGTCATTGGATTCTTGAATATCGATCCCATAAGCGACATTCATGATCGTAGCAGCAAATGTGCTAATTAAAAATATTAGCAATGGGGGTCACGGGCGAGAATATCCAAGCCCTTACTGCCGGATGTGATGAATAAAGTTATCGGGAGTATCAAGCAAGCGATGTAGAAATGCGCGAGTCTCCTTAGCTTGAACAGGTTGATACTCAGGGACGACATTCGGATGAAAATGCTCGTGAAAAGCCCGGCGATGCCGACGCCACCAAGAACCATAAGTCATCATGGCCACACTATAACCCCTGTTCATCCTATAAAGCTACCTATTAGCGCAGCATAGCAAGCGGATTGAAGGCGCTAACACTTACAGCTCCAAAACCATGGGCATTCGCTGCGGTCTGAATAATTTGACGATCTCTTCTCAAAAAGATCATTGGTTCTCTTTAACGATCCCAACATGACGAACGGTTGGCCTAAAACTTCGTAATAAAATATGTCACCTTCAATGACCAATCAGGTGATGCTGGGAGGAAGATGAAAGTAACAGTTCACCAAAAATTTTAGACCACTCGTCGTATGTCAACCATGGCTTATCCTTAGGCATGTCAAAAGTTTTCCAATAATGGGGTAACCTTTTGGCCCCGGGGGCAATGGAAGACCACGAGGATTAAAGTCTTTTCTAGTAAAATTGAGTGCGCATAAAGCAAACGGAATGCTCCAGATACGAGATAAGGTTATGAAATGATATCCATCGCTTGATTATATTGGAAAGGTGACAGCAGTTGATGAGCGTTCCAGTAGAGATGAACCAGAGACAGCGTACCAACATTTACGAGTGTGAAACTGAGAGGATTATATAGACATTGGGCGTGTCTGATTGATAAGATGGCTGCTTTTTCGATAATCGTATCGGATACTTGACATAACAAAGCAAGTTTGACATGGTAGACCCGGCGAAGACATGAGATAGCCTGAGCAGAAGGCAAAACCATCATCAAACGAAGCAGGGTCTAAAAATACCCACTACTCTAGCTTAGTGTCTGGCCGGAAATGGATTCAATTTCACTTGAGCATCAACGAGGCGGGGAGCAGAGATGAATTTGTTCCCAAGCGCAGCTGTATTCTAGATTCTCTTGGAACTCCCGTGCCCTCGGACCAAGTCGAGTAGGCCACCGCTGCTGTCTATAGTAAGGATTCAACGTGCTCTATATTTGTATGTTTCACGTGGACTACCTAAGTCTGAAGAACCACTAGGTGTTGGATTAAAAAGTATACTGTAATTGAAAGGTTTCTTTGCCTGAGGCTATATATGGCAAATACCAAAAGCTTGCTACGCTTCATGTCAAAATTTTCTATAACATGAAGATAGTTCCGATACCCAGGACAAGCAGACAGGACTCAAAACACATCAAATCCATTTCTTTCTATGAGATATTGAGGCTTACTTCACACGAAGAGCCTTCCGAGACAAATTACAAGAGCTCGAAAACATTATTGTACGTGCTCAGGAACCGAGGTTTCCAAATAGATTATCTCTCATATAACACTCAAAAATATTGAAATGTATATCATTAGAATTAAACACGATCGTCACCCTGGTATCATTTTCATTGCTCTACAGTAAAAGCTTATCTTGCAGTTGGAAAAACTTCTTAAATGACTCATCAAGGCACAGTTGCGGTTCTTCACCGATGTTTTCAAGCACGAGGCAACAGTGATGCTGCCCAAAATAGGTGCTTCGATGCCATTATTTCCTTCAGAGCTTTTACGACCAGGTCCTCTTAAATCACCACCTCCATTACGATCACCATTCCACCATGCCCATCGAAGTCGTCGTTTCTCTTATTTACGTGAGAAGTAAAGCGCAGAAGTTGCTCGAACTGCCGAAACATGAGCTGGGAGATAAGTTACGAAGTGATTTGGACCGTCTTAAGCTTCCACACCCTCCTAAAGATAACATCCGAAAACCGACGCCAGAAGGAGTTTCTTTCTCGTGGTTTACCACGAAACACACGGTAATCACTCTTATTTTGTTGCAAATGCCGAACTACTGATCAGGCGTGTTGCCAGAATCTCTACAGGGTTGTGACCTCTATCGTAGACAGTCAAGGTAATGATCCTTTGATCAAAGAAGTGAAAAAGTCTTGTGGAGTGTAAGTGTTTACTCCCTCTTCTTCGTCTAATTTTTGAATTCTCCGATTGCATCAGAGAAATGATCTCTGTTGATATTATGTACGTCGTTATGCAACATGCCATCCACTTGATCATTCTTGAATATCTTGCAGATCCTATCATGGGCCGCTGTCAGTGAAGGACAAAAACACGAAAGACTTTTCCTCTCGCAGACCGTCTTATTACAACGATCCCCTCGGCAATCATTCACACACGCAAAGGAAGAGTGCTCAAAGGATTGATGGTGTGTTGGAACAACTACAGAGAACAATAGAAGATATGACGCATAACACACAGGTGAGCAATACTTCTACCGTCTAAAGTGATGCTTACTTTCAATTCTGTTCTTGCGGTAAGGCGAATACAGATATTAATGCAAGCTCAAGTTCCAACGGCGAATTATCTTTACCTCAGTGTGCAGAGTTTTCCTCCGACTCGATAACGTCTCTGAATCCCGAGAAAAGTCCAATCGACCGTTTGAAGGAAGAATATGCATGTATTCATGAAGAAGTGCTGCGTGCATTAGCCCAAGCAATATCTATCGAAGATTCTCTTAAGGAGTTGAAAGCGCCAGATTCCGTGGAGACTATGCATGGTACCACCTCTCTATTCCGAAAATCGTCGGTGCTTACTATTTTAATTTTAATTATTTTAGAGCTCTCTGTACGGTTGAAACAAGGAGAGCTAGACCTGGAGCATGAACGTTTGGCGCGTATTGAAATCGAACAAGTCATTCAAGATGTTAGGCGAGAATGTGCTAAGCCCACTGTTGTCCCATCTCTCCTTTTAGCTTTTGGCTGCAAGTCTAATAGCGTATCAACATCATTCATGAGCACTTGAAATGGACTACAAGAGCCGATTACGCATTAGATTCGCATTGTATTATATTTTTAGTTATTCTTTTCTTGCAAGCATTATCACCATTATTAGTACCCATTTGTGCGAGAATGTGAACTTTTTTTTCTCCAATGTCTCTGTTTATGCGAACCCAAGCGGACTACCACCATCTTCGCTGGTACGCCGCTCTATTTCAAATCCTATGATCGAGTGCAATCGAGTAACGATGCGTCCAATCTACTTTGATCCTCTGCCGGATCTCAGGGTCGGTATACACCTCGTGCTTATTCGGGTGTTACATATGTCGTTCTCGGCATTTAGAAAGCATCCCCGAAGTCGATGTTGACTTTGCGATAGGTTAACATAAAATTTGGCATAGCTGTGATTTGAGAACTTTATATCTATTCATATATATATACATTATGAAGAAAACTATAGGCTGCTTCTTTCATGCCGGCGGCATTGTGGTACAACGTTCCTCGCTACAGCGACTAGGAGGACTGAGATATA
The DNA here is from genome assembly GCA_036937135.1 of Nidula niveotomentosa. NCBI lineage: Eukaryota > Fungi > Basidiomycota > Agaricomycetes > Agaricales > Nidulariaceae > Nidula > Nidula niveotomentosa. The sequence goes on from JASFDE010000019.1 coordinate 66,012, forward strand.
AATGACCTTTATACCAACGGTGAATCATGTTGGGTTCCATTACTTCCTGCCTTGTGGGTCAATTAAAATAACCGGCATGCCCAGCTGAAGCTCGATCATGCTTTTCATGGTCAGTGGGGACGATAAAATTACATTCTTTCGTTTTGTAATAAAGGCATGGCGTGGCGCGGTATTGCAATAAACATGCTGAGGCATCCAAGGAAATTGACCATCGCTATGTACGCCCCTCATGACGTATGAGGCTTTCTGGAGCATTTCTGTTTTCAAGGTATCGTCAACGATATATTGGAAGCTAAAGTCTAGTTTATTTCGCTCAGGTAATCCCTGATCTCAGAGACAGAAAGATTCCAGCATATCATCTTCAAGGATCGAAGGTCGTTATGGTGACGACGCAGAAAATCGACGAACTGAGGATGTTCTTATTTTCTCCAGGGCTTCAGATTCAGCGGCGAGAAGGTAATCACGGACAATGTGTGAAGGGATGATGAAGTAATGAATCCAGAAAAGGCTCGAATCCACCTTCTGGAGGAGGGCTATGTCCTCTGTGTTCTCTCATGCAAATTCAGACAAAGTATATCAGTGTCACCCAAGCAGGGAAAGAAAAGGTCCGGCAGCTTACGAGATGCAAATTCCGGCAGTACCTCGCAATATAACTTGCAATATGTGATGTTCGGATATTGCGCGATAAATCTATGGCAGTCTTCTATGCTTGGTAGCACGCCTGAGCGCAATGCAACAAGGTTGCGGGGCCGAAGATTAAGGACGGTCAATTGGGCATGGCGAAAATGCATGGCGGGGAACAGAACGGTATTGTCCATGAGAAATTAAACCAGGAGAGGAGCAGATTGAAGCAAGTCTACAGGATCCTGGTTATTGTCATTAGAAGTGCACGTCTTTAGCATCGGCACATTGTTTTTGATCGCAGATAATGTGTCCCATAAATCCGGCAAAAAATAACTTCTGAGATAGAGATTCCCATCGTTGGGAATATGCAGGCCAGCAGGCGGATGGCACAAGCCCATTATAAAGTTCATTCATGTGGATGCTCCAGTAATTAGACCAATCTATGAGCTGTATACTCAAAGGGCACATTCTTGACCACTGGAGCCACAAGTCCAGGAGCTCTGGGTAATACATTCAGCACCATTGGCAGCGTAGAATCACCCTCATAGTGATCCACAGCCTTGGGATCGATAGTGCAAGGTTCCTACGTGCAACGCAAACACTGACTAGCAGCAGTGGACCGTGCAGAGTAGAGAAGCAGCTTCTGGGCAAGTTGGAACAATACATTGGCGGTTTCAAAACAGACGAACGAGAGCTAAGTAACCAGTTTTGTTGATGCAAAAATATTTTTGACCAGAGCTCTGATGAAAGATTGCGAGCAGGGTTAGGTGGCAATGCATGTCGGTGCCTAGCGCAGAATGGTTTCAGGGCCGTACGTTGAGTCTTTAACTTCTCTAACACCCCTTCATGCATGCGAATGATATCGCTGTCTCGGACGTCTATATCTTGCTGTGCCAGCGACAATTCATTCCGAACGAACTTGATCTCGGATGCAGCAAGAGTCGAATTGCATCGATGAAGATGAAGAGTGGGTGACGGATACTACTGTACATCCTTAATGGAGAGAAAGATATGGTAGGTCTAACAGCGAGAGACTGAGCTGTTCAATGTTACCAGATGCATTTAAGTGAGCGGCTTTCGTAGGAGGGCATGTCAGCTTTGGTCAGATCATTGAAGGAGATGTGGCGCACAGCGTACCCTGAACTATTCAATAACCTTTATCGCAATGTCTATGCCTCGTCTTTACCTATAAACGCCTCCGTGGCATCGTTGGAATCCAGGTTGTGGCCTGTCCAGCTCTTGTCCTGCAACAAGAACGAACTTCCTGCGATGTGTGCGTGATCACCGAAAGTGTCACGATAAGTTGTGACCGTGACTGACCCGCGCCTTGTGGCTTAGGTCACGGTCTGTGTCCGAGTCCGACACAGTTACCGCGACATACACCTCTCCCCGTCCTTATCTTTCCCTAGTTCTCCTTCCATATCCGTCATACAGGAATTGCACATATTTGCTATACGAAATTGTATTTGGAAGCACGATACTTATCAAATCGCCACACGCTCAAGTTCTTCGACTCACGCAACTTTAACAGTCGGAATTCACGATGCGATTTAGTGCACCTAGATCGCTTTCTCCATCTCCTGATAGAGGGTAATACTCGCTACAGGTTGTTTGGATATGTAATTGACTATGCCTGTGCAGGAAACCTAGACGGCCTTATACTTTTGGCCTGCAGTCTGACTCGGACACGGATTCGGATACAGACTCGGATTCAGACTCATTGTCGGATTCAGACGAATTCTCAGATTCAGACGAGTATTCCGACAGCAGCATCGACTCCGTTATAGCACAAGATGATGAGAGCGATGACTCCAGCGGGTCTGATTCCTTGTTTGATGAGCCGAGACCAACATTGTTCGTACTCTCTCGCATGCACCATATAAACGTGTCTAATTTCGACATTATAGTAAACCTAGACCTCCACAACGAAGTCCAGCCCAGCAACGAGATATGGAAGATACGGTGGCTGCTATCCGGCTACGGACGCGACATCCCGATCCCTATGAGGAGTGGGAGAAGCAGACGCGTAAAGAGGCTTATGTGAGCCACTTTGTTCCGTTTAATATGCCTCAGCTAATTATGTACCGTCTTAGCGCGTTGCGCGTAAAGATCTCGCGGCTGCGAACTCTCACCTCCACGATGAGCAAGAGCGGCTACGTACAGAGGAAGTGCTACGGCTAAATGCTCTTCATGAACAGCAGATGGCTGAGGTGGAGGCACAATTCGCCGGATTCAAATTGAAGCAGGAGGAAGAGGAGCGACTGCTTGTGCTAGCATTGAAGATGCGTAATGAAAGCCTGTGGAAGCGGGTAGAGCATGCCATCAAGCTCGAGGAGGACCGGGTGACGATGAAACTGGATCAGGAGCAGAAACGGAAAGAGGAGGAAGAGCGCACGCGGAAGGAAGAAGAGCGCAAACGGAAGGAGGAAGAGCTCCAGAAGCGCTTGGCGGAGGAGAAGAAGCAGCAGGAGGAGGAGCAAAAGAGGAAGGACGAGGAGCAAAAAAAGAAGGACGAGGAGGAGGCCAACCAGAAGGCGGAGGAAGAAAAGAAGGAGAAGGAGCAAATGGCTCTGAATGAGAAAAAGGCGAAGAACGAGCAAGTGGTAGCAGAGCAGGGGGCCAGGAGTCAGCTTGGTCTTACGACGGCGGAGGAGGACTGGCGGGAAGCCCGCTACAACCTCTATGTACGTTTTATCCTATCACCTGGTTAATTATGCTGACATATCTTGCAGGTCCTGAAAGGCGGGGCTGTGAAATACGTCAAGTCGAACCCACAGCTCAAGAAAGAGTGGTCCAAGTATCGGCGGATGATTACGCCCAAAATCGGTCAGCTCACGAACGATCCCAACGCCATCAATACGATCGTAAGTACCGTCCTACTCTCTCCCATCGATCTATTTAACCCCACATCCAGTCCACCGAAATCCTCTACATCATCGATCCCCCCTCCGGCCCCGCCCACCAACAAGAAGTATACACCGCCCTCCTCTCTTCCCTCGCCAAAGCCATCATCCGCCAAGCCGAAATTGAGGTGACCGCCGAGAAGCGGAGCGCTATCCCCCTCGCGCGCGTCGCGTACAACCTCCTCTCCCGCCTAAAGTTCTTCCCTGAGGTCTTCTTCGCCAAGCTTGTGCAGCGCATCGGAGGCTGGCCCATCCCGTGCGTTGTGCCTCGTGCGGGTGACCACGACGGCAAGCCGTGGGCGGACGAGCGCGCGCGCACGAAGGCGATGGGGTACCGGAAGAGCGAGAGCGGCACAGCGGGCCCAGACGACATCGAGACGCCCGCGGAGTACACGACGCGCGTGGCAGGCGTGATGAGGGTGTATTTTCATATTTTGAAGGTCCCCCCGTATGAGGCGCAGCAGAAGCAGCAGATGTTCCAGATGCCGAGGTATTGGACGTGGTTTGCGAGGATGATGGGGGATAAGGGGATGCTAGAGGCGGCGGTGGCGCCGCAGTTGATTTATAGTGCGCTGCTCTTTCCTTGTCGTTATTTGTGTTCCTGCTAATATTCGCTCCTTCTTTCTAGCCGCGTTGGACGTGATGGGCTCACAGGCCAAGGACGTTTGGGGTGTACAGTGGATCAAAACGCTGCAGCTTATATACGACGGCGTGACCAACGGGCTTGGGAACGGCAAGTTCGTTGGAGGCGAAAGCCCAGAAGGGGTCGCTGCGCGTGTGCGGGTGCAGCTGGAGGTGGAGAGGATTATGAGTGGCACGCAGAATTAGTTGTCTGCCTGGTGCTGCTTCTTGCTTTCGTTCTTCCTGCACTGATAGTTTTCTTGTATATTAACTCACCATACATCACACTGCGACGATCTATCTACCATTATTGTGTAAATTTAGGATTAGCATTGATTTATTGACTGGAGACGCTTCAGTCCCCCTTTGACTCACGCGCGTGAATTGAGTTGATTGATAAATTGCTTCGCTTCTCATTGAATTTCCTGCTTCCAGACCACTACATATAGATACATAAAATAATCACTAGCTCCCTAAGTGTAAAATAACCGTCCATGCTCGGTGGTCGCAGACCACGACATCATCTAAATCGTAAAACCCTCCTTCTCACACCCACTCAGACGAACACAAAGCTCGTCCTGTTTGCAATCTCCTCATTCCGTGCCAAGAGCGTCAAGTTACGCCCACCGCCCGTGCGCTGGAACACAGCGACACCCCCATCGACGTTGGCGCCGGCGATGAGGAACTCATCGCCCCCGTCAACGACGCGCCCAAGAGACATACTGCGGATCTGCTTCAGCCCAGTGAATACCTGCGCGAGGAGCGTAAGGCTTCCGCCCGTGCTTCCCGTCGTCGTGGTATCTGACGACTCCTGGCGCGCAACGTGGCCGCGGGCACGCATATGCGCACCGCGCTTCAGCATACGCCTGCGGGACGCCGCAGAGCTCGAGCACGACCCAGTGCTGTTCCCGCTGCCCGTAGCAGTTGTGGTAGTTGTGTTATCCGCCGTCGAGTTCTTAAACTCAAAAATGGCAATGGTGTCCCCACGCGGGTCGAACTCGGGCCCGAGATTGCGGTTGCTCACGTAGATGAGGGGGTCGGGGAAGGCGTTAGTGGGTGTGGATATGAGGATCTCCGCGCCAAAGAAGGAGCCGTTGAAGGTCACGTCTGGGGGGATGATGGAGACGTTCGCGAGGAGAGGGAGGGTGGTGCCGTTGGGTGCGGCGGGAATTTGCTGTGCGGTGAGGGTGGAGGTCTTTTCGTGAATCGTAAAGAGGATGTTGTCTAAGGGAGACAGGGTGTGAGATGGGTTGTAGGGAGAACAAAGAAGAGGGTAAGACGTACTGAGGATGGCGATGTGACGCGGCCCAGAGCCAGTGTCTTGGTCGATCTGCCCTTGCACTTTGAATTTACCGGGTGCACCGTCGTTCACGAGACGCCAGATCTTGTCTGCGCCCAGATCAGGTACAAAGACCTCACCATTGAACTCGAGAGACATATGTGGGTTGGAAGGGCCATCGCCGACGGGGAAGTCAACGACGGTAGAGTCTTTCTCGAAGTGCAGGGGGTCACCTGAGACGGTGGCTACGAAGGAGCTGTTGGGCGATCCGAACTAGAGGAGTAATCTCAGCACGAGCACAAGGAATGGAATTACAAAGCCACGTACGTTCATAGCGCTGACCTCCCCAGTCGACAATGGGTTGGTGAACGTTGGTCCATTGCCACCAGTCGTAACCGTGTCCACCAGCGTAAGTCCACCATCGGATCCAACTTCAAAAGATTGTAGGTTGCCAACGGGCGATATTTCATTAACGGCGCTGTACCCCATGTCAGCTCGATCGAACACCCAGGACAAAGATGGACTCACTAAAGAATGCTCGTGTTCTGAGGATGAGATGCAATCCACGAGGGGTTGTCGCCTGTCGGACTCTGCTTAAGCAGCGTCAAGGAGCTGGCATCCGAGTCGAACAGGTACGTGGCGACGAATGAAGAGAATCCGCCTGCGAGAATGGTAAAATTGACCATGGCTAGTGCTGGCCTGAGATGACGCTAAAAGTTCGTCCTGAGAATAAGAAAGAAAGTAAACCGAAGGCACTGGGCCTAGAAGTAGTAGAAGAAGATATTAGAAGAGAAGAGAGACCGAGCGGATTATAAGGGTACCACTCGGCTCATATAACAATGCACAGTCGAGCGCCCGTGGGCCACTGCATTGTTCTAGTTGTTTGATCTCGGAGTGGCGACATGACAAAGCCACGGTACCAAGACGGCACAGCTTTTGTCCTAGAATTAAAGTCAGGCTGTATGAAAGGGCGGCGAGATGGAGAACTCGGGCAACTAGCATCATAGCATCTTATCGGGCCAAGGAGTCTGGAAAGTATAAAGTCGAGGAGATCATGATAGTTTGTCGCCAAGAAGTTTCTAGTAAGTTGGATCATCACTGTTCGTTGCTGGCCATAAAAGTATATCAAATTTCGAATCGATTAGATCAACTTTGTGACCAGCGTCAGTTGAAGCTTGTTCTCGAACTACGATATCGTCGCACATTATGTCTTCTAGCACGGCACAGCTGTGTACACTTTACATAACTCCTCTCTCGATTTCTGTTTGCAATCGCCGCCCTGTTGCCTGCCCGTCTTCTTGCTATCCGATTGCAATAGAGCGCCCTACAGGAAGCTAAATGGCTCGATTCATGTAATGTCTACTCGTTGCTGGGAAGACGACTCAGAAGAGGTTGGATTGAGAATGGAAGAGCCTGAATCAAGACGTGGATGACTCGTGAATTAATATTCGTTGTCAGCGACAGCACATGCACGGGTTCTTAACTCGATTCAACAAAAAACCATCGATTTCTCCTTGGGCACAGACCTAATACCTGCCTGGGATCTGCGAGCAAATGAATCAGGGAACTCTGTTGGAATAATAGAAATGTTCCTAGTCCGCCTTCCATAAACGAATCACTTTGATGCATATCAGCTTCGTCGTGTTGATGCCTTTGACACACGGAGTTCTTGGGCAAATTATATGGACCCAGATGGGCCCACATATATTGAGCATGAGCAACATGCGCCGCGATATCGCGTCACAATCCCTGCTTTAAAAGGTAAGGCTCGGCTCTTACTGCCGTTTGCTGTTCGCCCACTTTGCCTCGATTTGCGTCGTGTTACCGCGTCTTGCTCTCCGAAGGTGTTGTCCCCATCATCACCATACGCCACTACAGCCACAGTGGCTGACACTGTCTTCCCGTTGCTTCTCTATCAATTCCGGCGGGTTCAACTTCTCCAGGAAATGACGAAGCGTAGCGCGCGCGCGGAAGAGTGGACTTCGGCACGCAGATTTTGGCGGATAAGAGGGTAAAAGCCCCTTGGGGAATTTCTCATTAGTGCGTCACGTTGAAGAATATTTGAAGGACCTTTCATTTGTGGACCCACTTGTCGATATCAGCGGGATTGCGTTCTCAATTAGATGCATTGGAACCTATTCGATCTATGTATTGGAAGCTAGTGCTGGAAGTAGACTGAACTAAATAAATTGTTGACAGAGATTATATCCATTTAGGATCAGTACCTGGGGCAACCCTGTCTTAAATCGACCTGTCATGCATATCAAGAGCACGAACATTCAATTCTTCCCCGCAACCATCGACGAGTCCCCAGAGCACGTTGACTGGCTATGTGGTCGTTTGCCAGCCAGCTGGTCGATTGGACCAGTTATCTTTTCAAGGGCATGCACGACTTCCACTTATTCTCGACGAGTCCACGAAACACTACATCTAATGCTGCCTCATCTCCTCTCCAAGAGCTGCTCGACCTCATCACGGTGTCGATCTCCAATCTCGAGAAATCCTGCGCCGAAAGAGGGACCGCTGTCCCCAATCTCAGCGATCCTTTTCACCCTTCCTCTGAGGCATTCCGGGCCGACCCTGCCGCTGCAGAAGCTGCCAGCATCATCAGTGCCGCAGCTCTACAGCTTGCCGCTATCCTGACTCCGCCTCAGGTCTCGCTGTATCACATTGTTGGAGGCGTAAGTAAAATGTATTGCATTGATTCTGATCTGCCTTCTTATCGTCCTCTGCAATAGCACTTCAAGGCAGCAGCCCTCCGCGTGTGCCTCGAGTCTAATGTCACGGAGATTCTAAGAGAAGCAGGACCACAGGTCGGTGCTTCGCTCCTGTTTATATCCACCCATCTATCAACGTCGTTAAGCGGGTGTATTCAAGGGTCTTCATGTGAACGATATTACGGCAAAGAACCATCAAGATCCAAAGAAACTTGGTAGGTAGGTCCAGGTCTTGTACACTGTAATAAATGCATCTCATGTCATACTGTCCAGGCCGCTTCCTTCGTATCTTAGCTTGTCACCACATTTATCGCGAGGTTAAGCCGGATGTCTTTGCCAACACGCGCATCTCGAGCATGCTGGATACCCTCAAACCAAGTGCGGAAGTTATAGCTGAGTGAGTGTTAAATTATCCATGAACGATATCTCATATTCATGTGCAATATGTAGCCCTGCCCATAAGCACGACGGCACTCATGGACTGGCTGCGTTGGCCTCACATCAGTAAATATTGCATTATCGCCAATATCATCCTTACTTACCGTTTCGCCATTCAGCTTGGACGAGCCATTCAAAGCTGCCGCCTTCATCTGGGAGACGCTTGCGGATCCATCCATGGTCACTTCGGAGGACCCTGAGGAATCCCCGTTCGCAAAGGCCATCAGTAGCAAGGAGACGTTATGGCAGTTTCATCAACGACCCGAAGAAGCGTTTAGGCACCACAGGTTCGGCATTGGTATGCAGGGAATTCAGGCGTTACAGCCAGCGGATGCTAGTCTTGACGGTGTGTCATGTATTTTTCATCCTTGACTGCAGCGCTCAACTGAAATTCGCGAAGCTTTCGACTGGTCTTCACTTCCCGATGGGTCTGTCGTCGTGGATGTTGGTGGAGGTGTTGGAACGTCCTCCCTTCCTCTAGCGCGCGAGTACCCCAGACTGCAGATCGTTGTGCAGGATCAACCGGGCGTCGTTGCCGAGGCCAAACAGGTAAGTTAGCTGGTAATAAGCTTCTGGTTGTATTAAACCTCTTTGTGTCTTGGCAGATATGGTCCAAGGAGATGCCTGAAGCTTTGGAGTCCGGCCGTGTTATATTGCAGGGTACATTATTGGTCATTTTTGTCAACATCCTCCACTAAAGTATTTTATAACAGCTCAAGACTTCTTCGCTCCTCAAAAGCAAAAGAATGCGTCTATTTTCATCCTGAAGCAGATTCTCCACGATTGGTCGGACAAATATTGTACCAAAATCTTGAGCGAGCTCTGGAATGCCGCGAATCCTGACACGAGATTGGTGGTGATGGATAGTCTGATTCCTTTCGTGTGCCACGACCCAAGTGCCGACGATGGTAAGGGCATTCCAGGTGCTGTTCCCCATGAAGCACCGACACCTCTTCTTGCCAATTTTGGTGCTGTCAATGAAATGGGGTATAATGCGGATATCGATGTAAGAATGCTCGGTGTTTATTACTATTCATTCGAGCTCATCACGCTCGTAGATGTTCCTCCTCTTCAACTCCCAGGAGCGTACGATGGGTCATATGAAAACGCTTCTCCGCGGTGCTGGGTGGGATATTACGATCGTGCGCCGTCGAGAGGGAGATACCACCTTCTTGCAGTCCATTGAAGCTATTCCGGTTGGAAAATCGCTGAATGGGTCTGCTAACGGTAAATTGTCTCATGTTGATTGATTGTCGCATTTTTGCACCTCTGTAATACCAGTATTTCTGGGATATACTTCTGGTCTGTCCCATATCAAATTTTGAACTATGGCGGATGAACCATGGAAGTATCCTTTATCATCTGTTTGAGTTTCTTGGATATACCCAGAACACGCTCTCTAATAGCCCCGACTTGGTCCTGACTCGCTCGCATCCAAATACTTCTTTGAATCTTGAGGCTGAACTAAGTATAAACTTACTTGTTGACAGTGATAAGCTTACACTCGATCATCAGGAGTGAACTTCCTCGATCATTGATGCAGATGCTTCCTGACGCTGATGCTCCTTGACGCTGATACTCCTTGAAGCTGAGCGCTAAGTGCTTTGGCATGCCTCAATGGGGCCAGTCAGCGGTTGACCGTGTTGTTTGGTTTTCATAATGTTGGCAAACAATTTACTCCGCCGACATGACAATATCTTGCCGAAGTTGCAGTTTGAAGTTTGCGAACTCCGCGACATTCTCAGAGCTTTTCAGAATATTTCAAGCGCGACAGAATCCTTAATTAAAACTGACATTGATGCCAAATACATTAAAGTATGCTATATATAAGATGTCATGCACATGACAGATTACAATTCACCGAGAGCGGTATATTTAGGACACAGATCCTTCCAGGCAGCTAAGCATTGTCCTTTCAGTTCATGGGTTATTAAATAACGAATAGATACGCACTTGGTTGATCTTGCGTATCATGGATGGTTTGAGTATCCTCGGCAAATACGACAGCCATCCCACTGAATAAATGGATATCAGTCAGTGATAAAACGTGCAAGCTTCCACTAAGTTTTCCTTACGCCTCCAGATGCCAGTCAATATGACTAATAAATTTATACTGAGTAAAGCCTTGGCTTGAAGAGTATATGCTTACCAATGTAAAATCCAAGGTCCTGCATTGTCAGTGGTAAAACGTATAGTGACATTATCGCCCACAGAGCCAATGGAAACAACGTCACGCCGGATGGGGTTGATGAAGTTGTACTCTGCACTCCCTGCGCTTCGAACTACATCGAAGTTGTGCTTTAAATGTTTTATCTCAGTTCTGTTATGAGATGAACTGCATGCGCGGAAAACAACTTACTCCGTGCAAGTGAAATGGATGCTATATATCAAGAATTTGTGGATATTATTTCTTAGTTCGATGGGAAAATAAACGAACCGGACCACCAAGTACTCCACCTGGAATCGTGAGCTCGATCACTTTGTTAGGCGGCAAGGTGTACACGCTTCCTTTCGGGAGCAAGTCTTGGGCAGAGGCTGTCCCGCTGACAATTTGGAGCAGCACAGGAAGTGGAGGAGGCACGAAAGATACCCCGTTCATGGTGAAAGAGAGATCCAGAAGGTTCACTCCCATGGAGATGTTAATTGCCTCGTCAACACCTCCCGGAACCGGCTGGCCAGGTGCCCCAGGGTTTTCTAGAGGGTGTAGATTAGTCTCTAGTAATGGTTGGCTTGGGGACTGGAATAGGGTAGTTGGCTCTTGAGACAGGGCTCCTTTGTAGCGCAGGATGGCGGAATTGATTCCGCTGAAGAAGCCTCTGGTACCGAGGTCGGGATTAGCACGAATCCAATAGTTACCAACAGGTCGGTCGGCCGCAAGGACGAAGGAGTAACGTTGCCCAGCGAATATCTGGATGGAATCGACCTGCAGAGGTTGAGAGTTGACTCCATCTACTTCAATGATGGTCTGACATTTCACAAGTTTAACGCTTTGGGATGGCATTTAATAGAAAAATTACCATCATGTGTCCATCGATCGAGAAGGTGAAATTAGGGTCACACGACATCGAAATAAGGCGGAATCTATATCGCGAGCCTGGGGAAACGTTGATAACAGCAAGCTCAGAAGCTGGCCCTAGAGCGTATCGGCCTTTTCCATTAATGAGAGTAGAGTCGGCAGTAGGGAAACGGAGTGATCGACGAGCGATAGTGTGATACCTAAGAATGAAATATCTTTAGTATGCATTTATTTTCCTGTAGTGTCAGGCCACTCACCAATCTGAAAGTGTAATTATCGTGGATTCTAGAAGGAAATCGATCTAGGTATCAATAATCTATGAAGTAAATTTAACAGGCAAGGATTTACCGTCGTCGACATCGTATCTACGTATGATAAGTACATGAAGGATGGAAAGGAATATCTGAATGGCTTGCTTACAGAGAGGCATGAGGATCTTCAGGATCGTAAACGATCAGTGGTCCGCGAAGGCCATCACAATACTGAGTCGCTGTTGAGACAATGGTAAGCGGATCGGCACGTAAAAGTGAAGTGTGGAACAAAGGGCATACAGTGATGCGAATGATACCAGAAGGTTCCAGCTTGGTCAGGTATGGTGAACTCGTACAAGAATGAGTTATTTGGGGTGATTGGGCACTGCGTCACTCCTACAGGACCATCGGCCCAGCTGTATCCTTTCAAGAATATGCCATGCCAATGCTAGCGATAACATGCTATTAAAGAGTTGAACCAACTATTTATGTAAGTATTCATCTCACAATACTGGTCGTCGTTAACATTGATGGATCTGTTAAGGCGTTGACTACGTTCAACTGGAAGTGGTCTCCCTGATAATTCCCGTCCCAGATCGGTTCTTTTTAAATTCTGAGAGACGCACATAGTAGGGCTCACCTTTTTACCAGTAATAGCTGGTCCAGGAAATGTGCCACCAGCCAAGACAGCGCTGAAATTATTCCACATAACAAAATCTTTCTGACGATAGGAAAAAAACTAGACGTACGGCCGAGTAAAACCATCTGGAGCGATGTCTTTGTTGGCGACGTTTACATCTCCAATTGGACCAATAGCAGCAAAGGTAGTTGCCACGAAGCACAAGCCGAGGAGTACGTTGAAAGAGCGCATTTCTTTGCAATTTAAATGAGTGTAGATTCTCGAGTAATCGAGATGTTGGGTAGATATCCGGTACACGTCAGGGAATCTGTTTTGTTGCTATCGGATGCGTTTTATACTGGAAATTCGGTTCAGTAATAAGCAAGCAAGGCGAATCCGATGACATGATTCCATGCAAGCCTTGAGTAGCTTCAGTACAACTTGAGCACTAGAAGCGAGTGCTGTTCGGGAGAAGTGCTATTACGCTTCCATAATATTGCACCTATGACAGGCACGTAGTATTTTAGTACTGTTTGATAGATTGAAATAGAGCGTCCGTTACTTACATTTTTCGGTCAAATGGACCTCGAGGGCTGCATCCCTTCAATATGTACAGGAAGGGTACTAGCTATGTAGAGGTTGAATGCTTCTTGGACGACTGTGTAGGAAAAGCAGAAAAGAACGGTATAAAAGAGTTGATTGACACAAAGTGGCAGGATACTAAACGATAACATCAAACTGAACAGTTATGAATCCGGAGCTTCAAAAGATATCATCAGAAATGGGACGGAAATACACATCTGTGTGTCAGCATTGTGAAAGTAGCATGGAGAGTTCAAATTTCGAATTCTTCGTGAACGTTTGAATTCGTGACTGGGTGGAACTACCACGTGACCCTTATCACGTGGCAGATTTCCAGAACTTTTAAATTGAATTGGAGGCAACGACGAACTCGTATTCAAATAATCAAATTCAAGGCTGTTCTAGCTTACACTGAAGTTACATCTTCTGTTATTGTGTTCGTATTCATTTTCCGGACATTTATCACGCCCGAATAGTTGTACTTTTCAATTCGAAGATTGCTCGCATCCGCCTCGGAGTCTGAATGACGCGAACAATTAAAAAAGAACATTAACAAGCAGGGGACCACAGGAACCGGAATTTGAAGTTACTACTTATAGGCTTAAGCCGACGGTGAGTGGATAGCATACGATCAAGATGAGATTCTATTACTATTCAATTTTTCCGGCGGGAACCCGACTATCTCGTCTCATCCACGCGGAAATAAGAGTCATGCTTCTGACCATTTGTGGTGATGCTTGGGCTTGGTCCAGATATCATAAAACTGCACCCAGCACCGGCGTAAAATATGCTGGTGAAATAAAATAACAAGAGAAGGGTTTTCTGGTCTTGTAGCTGCCTGTTGCAAGGAAACCATTTATTGTCTTCAAATCAGCATTTGATCGAAGGTGGTAGAATTGGCGGCGTCGGACAGTGGGAGAGACAGTAAAAATATGCATATTATGTATTGTTATTGAACATGGGGAAGCCGAACATGGGGTGCTACAATCACAGCGCCGCTGTCAGGTTTAACATCTGGACTAGGAAGATTCAAATACTTCTCCAACAACAGATGCAGCTTGTAGATTATGTCCGCGTGACCTCTAGACTTAATGAGTTAGTCTTAAAAATAGCCGCGTACTGTGAAGCTTCAATATGCAATGCAATCTGTTAAACGCTATCATCCCGGTGTTGCATGGATGAACTATACATACCTGTAGACGATGATGCGCTTGCTTCGGTTCCTTCTCTTAGTCCATGTGCGCACATCTTAGGAATCTGATAGTCGCCGAAGTCAGGCGACCACGGAGAACTACGACTCCGGGAACTAGACCGATCGTATACCAAGTCCATAACGACACACACATGCATGAAGATCGAAATAGATCTTTCAATTTGCTTCAAATTGAGAGCAATAAGTAAGTGTGCGAGGTCGTATGGGATTCCTGCATCCAGCGCAGGTATTCAGCAAGAAGAGGGAAAGTCAAAGAGATAACGATAAAATAGCTGCAGACACCTCCAATGTTTCCGATGCCAGCGTGATGACTGAAGTGTCTGTCCGTCCACAAAGGGGAAGGTTTCAGGGGGTGTAGCAGATGGAGGCAGCGGCGCCTTTTGTAGACAAAAAACCCCAAAATGCAGACGTCTCGCGTCCATCCTATGTTTTATTCCCAAACAAAAGAAGAGAAGGAAATGTGATGATTGAAAAACTTGAATGCCGTAAAACTAAGGATGGTAAATGGAAGGATGAGAGTGACTTCACATGGAAGGAACCGTAGATCTCATGTATAAAGACTAATGAGAATGCACACGTGTTTGCACCGAAGGAGTAACAGTATGTTCTCTAGGTTGCCCGAGAAAGCCCAGTTCCACGTCTTCACAGCTAGAGAAATTTTGGACAAAGTTTCATGTCACAGCCGCGAGCACTGGAAGTATTTCTCTTCTCGAAGCAAGTGGTCCATTCTGGTCAGAGTAGCGTTGACGTAACTTATAGAAGCTCTGTCGATCGAGGAAATGCACAGCCAAGAAATGGAGATGCCACCTCAAGCAGTCTCAGAGGTCAAACCTAGGGCTCGAGGCACATCGCAACACGCTTTATAGTTTCTTAAATTTCTTCAACGTCCCTAATCCCGATCACAAACGCTCCCCCTATCGAAGCACGCCGAGAGAAGGAATATGCCAGAAACGCACCAGACGATACACCTGGAGGCTGCCACGTAGTGAGCGATGTCGTTCAGCAAGGAATGCAGCTTGTTACACTGCGGGGTGAAATCTCGGTGGGGTTTGGTAAGATGTTGACAGAGATCGAGTACCACAATGAAGGTGGCAATAGAATAAACGGTAGTCTCCTGGCGATGTAGGTGGGTGGGGCTTGACGGCAGGATTCGGAGAGTAGTATATTATACGATGACCTCCTGTGTATGTAAAGTTCTTAGACGGTTGGTTGTTCCTTCCTGAGATATTCTGACCTAGAACAGAGAGAACCCGAAATTGCGAGACGTTCGTTGCTTCGGGTTTCGGCCGGATCGTGCACAGCGATGAAGACGAAGGCAGTACAAATAGAGTGATCGCCTCGGTGTACCAGGCTGGACCGCAGAATGAGCGAGTAGTAAGGCAAAGATGGAGCGAGACCTCGTATCCTGTCCTGATATCAACAATATGGATGAAAAGTATGTGCGAATGCAATGTCATGAGCGGGTCGCTTTGGAATGCCAGTAGCCATACAGAGCCGAAGGAAGGAAAGAGGGAACGAGAGCTCATATCCTTTCTTCATATCAATGACGAGAATGAAAGGCAGGTGCCAATTCAATGCCACGAGTCGATTTGGAGTGTATTATATGCCAGCTAGAACCGAAGGAAGGAAGAGAAGGAACGAGAGATCGTATCCTTCCTTCATATTAATAATGATGATGAAAAGCAAGTGCCATCTTTACCACGGACAGAAGCAGCATCCGAGATCCCCCCACACTGGTGAACGGAGGGACATCTCTAACCCGCGACGACGCAGTACGTCCACACGTAGCTCAGGGTCAGGCCAGCACTGATGATCACCGTCGTCGCGGCTCCATCTCCATGCAGCCTTCTCCTTCCGGATTCCGCCAGCTTCAATGAGGAGAGCACTGCCACTGATCAAGGATCGCGCAGGTTTGAAATTGAATACTTGAGAGACCGGGTGAAGACCGCCGATAGCACTGGATCGTTGATCGAAGCCGTATTTTAGGAGGGCAAAGAGGCGTTGGGTAGGAGAGGAGGGGGCGTCCCTAGATGTTGGTCAAGAAGACTCATCCGAGTCGCTATGCTGCGAAGTTCTGATGCCACCATGGGGAGACCGGAAGATATTTTGTATGTAAGAACATACTCGAGGTTCGATTCGGGCCAGGTCGTTATGTCGAGAGTTGGAAGATAACATGTTTCTGATTCTGATGCATATGACGCGGTATGACGAGCATGATGCTGAGCGCTGCATCGTGAACTAAACCCAGTTAAATGCATATCCTGCATTTCGAGGTAAGAGCTTGGATGAGCCGCGCCGCACCCACAAAGGCGACCTCCATGCATGTGCATGCAGTGATAGCTGATCGTTAACAGCACGCAAACCGCAAGTGCAATGCCGACTCGGACTCTTAGATGACGGGGAGGAATGTAGGACGGAGGACGGAGGAAGGGAGTCATTATGTACTCCTAGAAGGGGGTGCGTATCCGTACGGGAGTCCCGGGACCGCGGCGGTATGCGAGGGTTGGCACGGGGAAGTCGTGAGCGTTGATTCTCGAACTGTGATAGCTATTTGTGTCAGTCCGTAACTTCCGAGTCCATATATCCATGTAAAGGAGGAAGCGTGCGATATGGTGACAAGATGACACAAGTTCACCAGCGCCCGATTCAGCTTGCAGCAGAAAGAACATGTCGCAGAACCAAATCCCAATTATCAAAATGGGATACAAACGCAACACCGACTCGGAAGATGGAACACAGGTTACGGGACTGGAATCATTGGGCACGGCTGCATGGCGGTGTGTACGTATGTTCCGCAGTGGCACGCAAGGAATTGGCAGAGGAAGATAATTGTCTAGAACTTGCGTAGCTATTTCCGTGTGCCCTCGTATTGTAAGCGTCGTGATCTGCTTAGCAGGGAGGGGGTGAGGAAGTGAAACTTGAGAACGGTACCGCAATGACTCCGAGCAGCGCCCGCCCTAGATTTCACGCAGAAATACTAACCGAGTATCACTTGGATACTACAAACGCTTACTTACGGAACCCGCAAGGAAAGAACGAAAACACAGAACACCGGCCTTCAAATGTGCGCTCGCACTCTCGGCACGCATTCCAATATTCCCAAGGAATGTCTGCTGTCCAGCAAGGTTAACTCGCGAGTCCCTGCAGATCTCGTTGATTTTGAAAACCTTGAATGATGTTCGCCGTGCTTGTCGTCGCTCTTTCTAGATTCAGGTGGGTGTTACGGTAGGTGAAGGGAAGTGCTAAGGTCAAGTGAAGGGGGGGGTGCCAATCTGAAAGGAAAGGAAGGTGTCGCTAGGCGGAAGTATGCATGCGGAAGTGAATGTTCCTGCTCCTGATCAGGATCCCGTAAGCACGTCTACGACAAAGAAAATATCCACGAAGAGCGGGCCGCAGGCTTCTAGATTGTCTGTCAATGGGTCGCTGGGCGACAACGACAGAGTTAAACTTCATGGGCCCTGGTACCCCGGGTGCAGGGCGCGTTATTTCCCACAGGGCCTCCGATGGGTAAAGGATACAAAGGATGTGCTGTTTCTGGGATGGTGTGCGTTCTGACGCGTTCCGGTGCTTCGTGGAAATAAGACGATCAGGGTATCAGTCGATTTCCTTGATGGTCTCACCTTAGAATACATACTGAGAACGAATATCGAGAAGGAGGTGACGAAGACCAGACGATGGAAGCAATAGCGAGGTTTTTGACAATGTATCAGAAAAAAAAACCACTTCGCGGGCGCCGTTTACGGTATGTCTTGTTCTTCCATATCACTGTCGTGGTGTGATAGTAAAATTTTCTCCAGCTTCTGTTGTGCCGTTCTAGCGCGTAAGCGTACTGTATATGTTTTCTTCCTCATGTTGATGGATGACTATCATTCGCTTTTTCTGGAGGTGGGATGTGCATGCACTCAGGAAACGTAGCATAGGAATGTTAGGCGATTCCAGGGAGCGCGATGGTGCGATGGATAGATGGAGAGGCGGAAGCATACGAAGCTGTCGGAGTGCAAAAAGGGGCTGACATAAGGGCGTTGCCAAACACGGAAATACATATCGTCTCCGCCCATCATCGTCGCAGAAGGTGCTGCGTGATGGGCTCGCACGAAGACAACAGAGCTGGTAGGGGTGCACTTACACGTTGTTGTTGTCAGACGGTGTGGGCGGGGTGTACAATAGGGTTAAGCTTTTTGTTGGGTTGGGTTGTGAGTGAAATTGAGAATGGAAGTCGGTTATTTATTGTCGCTGTCAACTGGTGATTGCAGGCTTGTCTTGACAGTCGTGTACGTTGCGACAAATTCGATACTGCGATGTTCCAGTCTTCCTGACTGGGCAATCCCGACGCAGTGCCCCCTCCCCCGAATTGTCCGGAACCTGTGCGTGCGCAGATTGTTGTTCTGCGGATGTTTCACTTCAAGAAAGACAGCTGCTGGTAAGTAGCTTGAAATAAGGGCATTGCCATCGGACGAGTATCACGCTTTGCCTCGATTCCCCACTCGTCAGCCCTGGATAGCGCCTCGCCACAGAGGAGAATTTTTTTTAGCTTACCCAAGGGAGCGCCAATCTGGTGGGTCGAAATAGCTAATCGGGGGCATCGGAGATTGGACGAGTATAATTTAGCAGAGTGCAGGGACGCTCTGACCCGAGTGGTTACGTCCTGCTCATCTTGGGTTCTGCCTTCTTTACGTGGAGTTGCTCTTCGACGAGAGCAAGGCACCAGCCTCTTCTGTGGAAGGCTGCAGTATATAGTCGTTCCGATCCAGTTGCGCCCACGACATTCACGAAACTTATATATTCCTCCCCCGGTGTTCTACCCCGCACGACACTATTCGCCTCACGATATCCATCCGCACGACTGCCCGCATTTATTAGACTCGTACCAGAATGCGCTCCTCTTCCTCCTCCAGCATGGCCCTCAACCTCGCCTCATTTCCCGAAGAGCTCCTTGAGCGCATCCTCGCCCTGTGCGTCGTTGCTCCCCCTTTTCCTCCCACCCGCCCCTCCTGGCACCACCCGTCCTCACCCCCCTCCGCCACCAGCGCCGCCCGCAACTCCTCCGCCCCCCGTGGCCGGCTCGCCCCGCTCCTCGTTTGCAGGTCCTTCCGCCGCATTGCTACCCCACTCTTCTACCACACCCTCCATCTCTCCTCCAAGCCCCAGCTCCAGCACCTCCTCGCGCATGCGCTCCGCCCACACCCCGAGCTCGCTGCATACGTACGCCGCATCGTCATCGCGGGCGTGTGGGCCGAGGGCGGCGAGCTCCTCCGCCGGTGCCGCCGCGGGCTCAGGTCCCTCGATGTCACACTTGATGTGGCCGCGTTGGAGATCGTCGCAGAGGCTCCGGAGGGAGATGCGGAGGTGTTCTGCGCGGCGTTGTGTGGCCTAAAAGGGCTCATACACATTGCAGTGCGGAAGCCGGCGAGCGTGTACCTCACGCAGGCGAAGCCGCGGTATATGATTTGGGAGATCGCAAAGGCCATACAGGGCTGGGATAAGCTCGTACGTCCTTACCCCACCCATATCTCTATTTTTATTGATTTTACTTTGCCACATAGGAATCCGCCGACATCGCCTTCCGCCTCTCCGACGACTCCGTCTCCCCTTCTACGCTCTCCTACTTCCACCCCTCACCTATCCCCTCTCCAGCCCAAACACCCAAAACCCCTCAACCCGGTCCCGTCACGGCCCTCACGCACGCGCTGAGCACCCGCCCGCGCCTGCACACCCTCGCGACCCTCCTCCCAAGCGTGTGGAACGAGGCGCTCCTGCGCGTGAGCAGGAACCCGCGGCTGGAGCGCATCGTCCTCGGAGACGGCGCTGGTTCAGGGGGAGGGGGGATTGTGGGCACGGGCCTGTTTTTGATGCAGGCGAGGAAGCATGCGAGATTGAGTGAGCTGATTAGGGCGGGAACGTGGGTTCTTTTTTTCTTTTACTGCTGCACCTGAAGCTCATTACCATCTATTTTTTGCAGCCCGATTATACGTTCGCGCGCACATACGATGGGCACCATCCCTCCTCCTATGCCCCCTTCCGCATCCGCTATGTGCCCCCCTATGCGGAAAGGCACCTCTGCTGGCGCCCCCACCTCCTCCACTTCTTCCCCTCAATACCGGTTCACCTCGTCCTCATCATCTTCCTCGTCAGCATCGTCGGCATCAAAACACGAATGGACGGAAACCAACTACCAGAAGCCTGTCCAGGTATCGAGGAGAAGCTCGCGCACGCTTGCAGGGCCGTCGCAGTGAGCGGCTCCCAATCCTAAAGTAAGACACCAAAACACCCGAGGCCTTAGCACATACCCCGCACCGATTCGAATAAGCGCTATGCCCTCCTTGCCTTCCTGCACGCATGCATGCACCACACGTGGCGCCCCGCGCACGATGCTCACGGCGTGCCCCTGCCCCTATCTCTCTCGGCCCCGTTATCCCCCTCTCGCTCTCGTGTCCCCCCGCTTGGTTCATTTTACCCGCTTGCTATTGGTATACAGGCACTTCTTCCTTCCATCCTTGCCCTAGACTAACGCTCGTTCATCCTCTTGCGCTCTTCCTTCCTCATGTCTTTCTCATAACTCTTTACGCACATAAATAACGAGACACGCACGGACTCTTTTCTTCCAGGATTATTATTTTTTTATTATCATTTCTGTTCTATCTCTCTCTATTTTGTCAAGGTCATCAATGTTTACATGCAGTTATACCCTACCATACATATTTCTGTAACTTTTAGTGTAATCATTACTACTGTCGCAATCCGCTGTTCAGGCTGTCGAGATGCTGTTTGGATGTGGCCTAGGCCTGCTCAAGGCAGCGAAGTAAAATTTTCCTCCCCTCCTACTTAGGTTGTCAGTTTGTATTAGTACGCCCCCGATTAGCTCGGGAACGTCCTGTCCACCGTCCATATGCATCATGAATGACTGAAACCATCCGTCGATCTCCTACTTCCGGTTATTAAGCCACATCAGATTTATATCTTCAACTTGACAGGCACTTTTATTTCCCGCGGGTACGCCGCCGCTCATCTGTTGATTGACGCTGTTCTTTTTGTAGGACCGGAAGCGAAGTTGTGGTCTCTACTCCAGTTGGCTGTTGTACAATGTTGTAGATAGGTTTTGACAGAACTCTGTTCTGTTCTGGGGTATCTGCCTAAAATTAGATAATGAGCCCTCTTTTTTGGCCATCGTACTATTATGACGAGGACGCTGGCGGCCGCCATGTAGTACTACTTGCCAATGCATATTACAGTATGTATGGCATTTGAACGGTGAAGGCTACTTGCACGATTTTTCTCACACGCCCTCTGTGCTTCAAGTCGTCATGCCAGGAAGGACATTCCCGTGGAGTGCTGACAGCGTTCATAAGATGCACTCTCCTGGTAAAAAAGACAAAACTTGCAAGCACTGTATTTACTACAAGGTGGTTCTGCGGATGTTACATAAATCATTGGCGGCGTGGCGGATCGGATGAGTACTGCATCATCATGAAGTCTCGGTGGATGAGCAGTGGAGCTATACATTGTCAATAGCGACTGGGAAGATCTCGACGTTGTAATTAAGCATCCATGTGTATGACTTCGTGGATCTTGCTATATAATATAGCCTTCGTTCGACGGTTCAAAATTTCTGCAACCTGCCCATGAGATTCTGCGTGAATGGCGGAGAGGCGTACGTTAGGTTTCGTCTGACCTCCAATTTTTGTTTGCTTTAATAAGAATATAGAAACCGCAGGAATAATGGCGGACAAACATGGCGGTATATTACAAAATAGCTTGGAAAACCCTTCGGTGAATGATACTGATTCCAAAACTGAGGAGAACAACGGTAGCATTGAGTTGTTAGCAGAGTTGCAGCCACCTGGTAAATAACAAATTTACTGTGTTGACTTCTTACTTCCGTTCAGCATGCTTGCTTACTAACTTCAAAGAATATGACGGCTTCGAGTCCGAAGAAAACCTCATAAACATAAATGCGCACATATTAACAGGACGACGCTTGGCTCTTGAAGTCACTCTCATAACAACGGTTCTTGAGTTGAAGTCTATGATCGATGAAAAACATGCCACCGAGTAAGTTCTTTTTTGGAAGGATATGGTTTTACGTCTTACAGTCGTATATCTAGTCCAACAACGCCTAATCTATGCTGGCAAGCAGTTGGAACATGGCAGAACATTAGGAAAATGTGGCATCCACGACGGCACCAATGTTTATGCTTTACTCCGATTACGCGAGTTGGTTATGCTGGACCAGCAGCGGTTATCGTTGCTTGCTTTAATTAGCCGAGCAAAGATGAGGGTATCGCAAAATATGTTTGGGACGTCAATATCCTGCGGTGAATTAATCCAAATAGATGGCATCGAGTCTCCTGGAAGGTTCTATTGTGAAGATGGAGGCGCCCCCTGCCCCGAGTTTTCTCTCTTTCAATCTGGTTCGAGTGCTGTGGTATAGGATTGCTACGACCGGAAGCGATTTTACTTCTCCACTCCGATTGGCTATAGATGTGGTCCTGAGTTTTGACAGAACTCTGCACTGGGTATCTGTCGCAAAATTAGATTGTAAGCTCTCTTTATGACGAGAACATCGACGTCTTGCTTGGAGTTAGAAGTATAGGTGGGCCGGTTATTACAGGTTAGCCATTGTGATGCTGATTAAAATTCTGCTCGAAGAATGGCGATGCCATGAGCGCGACAACATCGGACTGCGGCGGCGGTAACTAGCAGGTACGCAATTCGCTTCAAGTTATCTTTTACTTTGAGCTCTTAATTAACTCCTGGTTACTGTGCTTCCATGTGGAGCTCGAATCAATCTCACTCCTGGCACACAATATTATTGCCAATCGCAAAACATCTGCAAAACCTATTGCAGGGCAATAGAATATTCCCATCTACTAAATGCAGGGAAAATTCTTGTAAAACATGGGTAAAACACCCTCGGGCTTTTCTTATTTAGTAACTCCGAGGGCGGTTTTGCGTAAGTTTTACAAAAATCTTCCCTCCCTTTTACCAGAATTTTCCATATGTCAACATTTTACAACCCTACAACAGGTTTTGCGGTCCGCGAAACAATTACGTGCCAGCAGTGTCTACCGAAGAGTAGGCTAGAACAAGCGCACAGTCAGGTATGCCAGTCTGGGGGCTTGGAGTTGACTGTTAGCATAACCTTCGGCTGAAAAGGCATTAAGAGAATCACCTGTCAAGCAACACAAGGAGACTGACTCGTCAGGATCCTGGGAGTCCTTTTTGACTCTTCCGATATTCCAGAAAAAATGTGTTCCGATCGGGGAAACGATGGAAAATCACTTGAGCATAGGAGGTTCGAAGTAGTCTCCAATAGGCAGACCTAGGATAGCGAAGGAAGATAGTCTGTTCGAAGAGAGAGGGAAAGATGATCCTGCTTTGAAAGTACCGAAGTCTGCATTTCCTTTTGTGGCGATGGCTCCGAGATACTCAGACAGCAGGTATAAGTTAGAAGCTATACCCGATGGCAACCCCATGAGACTACCGCGAAAAAATATGACAGTATTTATCACGTCACGAACTTCGTTTTGATGGTGTATGGCCAGTGGCCACGGTTCCTTTGTACACTTTTGTCCCTCGCTTCCTTAACTCGATATCAATGTTTTCCTCTATGTTCATATATCATAGGTTCTTCTGGTTCTATAAAGCCTACAAGTCAAGTAAAACGGTAAAGCGTAGAGTAACTGCTTGAGCAAAAGGAGGTGTTTTGCCATCATGCGGAGTTTTGACCTTTGTATACCACCATTTCGACGCTTACCCAGTCAGTTTTGTGAATTATACTCCGAATGTTGGCCTAGACACTCTTTACAGATGCTATCAATGAGATATGTCATAAATTTGGAAGGAGGAGGGGTAGTTAGATAATATTTAAAAAATACGTTTTCAGCGTCGAAAGGACCCATAGAATACTGTAGGCAAAGGATGGCACTAAAAGTTCATAAAATGTCATCCGGAGCTTCGTGCCGCGAAGCTAGCCTAGCTTGACCACAAATGCGCGAAGAATTTCAACGAGACCGTGACCAATGATTATTTCGACAAATTGGAGGAGTTACATGTTGTGCTGTTGTCAAAAAGTGCTCGAGGCGGCAGGCAGAACGGAATTCAAAATGTTACCATATTTGAAGTGTGACAAAATGTGACTCAACGAAGGGCGGGTCCGGCCGATGTGTAGGTCGATGATAGTAAAGATGCGTTACGCGCACCCAGGCCATGCTCGGGACTTCCCGCATTCCTCTCCAGGTCCATGCAGCGCCACCTGTTCTAACTCTTTCCCTTGCACACATCGTGCTCTCGAGGACTGCAGCAACGTCGATACCCTTCTACCTCTCACAACTTACCTTGGTCATTTAAAGATTGAGCCCACTCCTCCTGAAAATGGCCCATGTGCTGCCCGATGTCAAAATTCCCAAGTCAGGACACTTGCGCCGAAAGTGGACTTGGTCACGCAGGTCGACGATTTGTCCGATGAGATAGAGATGAATCTATACATCCATGCCTTTGGAGGCTTCTCCGACATATATCGTGGAGACTGGACGCCTAGTGTGATGCGCACACCTACGGATGGACAAATAGCCATTCCGGTATGTCTTATCTACGTCGTGTTTTCTTAATTCCGCTCCTTATGAACTTCGAATAGGTTGGAATCAAATTGCTGAGAGCATTCACTCAAGGAGAAGTTGACCTTTCGAGAATACGAAAGGTGGATTCAACATTCCTCTTGATGCTTATGAATGCCAATGCAATTCGACGCATAGAGACTCAATCGTGAAGTCAATATATGGAAGTGTCTTCGCCATCCCCACATCGCAGAATTCTACGGGGTCTCTTTTCAGCTAGCAGGGAGGCCCGCACTAGTAATGCGATGGTACGATAATGGTACTGCTCCTCAGTACATCAAAGCTCGGCCGTGCGCGAATAAATTCTCCCTCGTATGTCTAGCATAATTGGATATGGATTCGCACTTAAGAAGTTCTTTCAGATTATCGATGTCGCCGAAGGGCTACGATACCTTCACTCTTTGGATCCCCCTATCGTACACGGAGACTTGAAAGGCGTACGTCTTGTTCGATTTTCTGTCATTATTTACTTTTTCTTATTGCCATTAACTACCTTTCCAGAGTAATATTCTTGTTACTGATTCCGGACGTGCTATCCTCACGGATTTTGGTCTCTCCAAAGTGGTCGAGGAGTTACATATGCCAACAGGAAATACGACATCAAGTTTTTCAGGATCCATTAGATGGCAAGCCCCCGAAGTCATCATCCAGCTCGCAACTCTAGACGAAGACGACGCGCCTATGGTGCTTTATCTCTCATCTGATATATGGTCTTTCGCATGTACAGCATACGAAGTACGTTTCTCATCCAAAAATTCTAGAATTAACAACTAAAGGCAATTCCAGCTTCTAACTGGAAATTTACCGTACCATGATACATCTCGTCCTTTAAAGGTCGCTGAGATCATCAAGAATGGGGTGTGCCCGGTGACAACCTCAGATGTGGACCGCGCACACGCTTTCCATGGAGCGAATCGATGCATTGTTTTGAAACTTTTGAACGAATGTTGGCAGCTGAACGCTGATGATCGGCCTAAAATTCGAGAGTTGCTTCCTCGATTGCGTTATTTTTCACAGACATGGGATATCTGCTCACTGTGCTGTCTATGAATGGCGTGGATCCATCCATCTCGTCTCGTACCCATCCTTTTGCATATAAGCTATCTAGTGCTTTCGATATGAGTTTGATTTACTGTGTTCCGCCTTTTTTTCATCATTGCTTCGCCGTAACTTGTGTGGGAATGTGTTTAGGCAACTGTACCGATTCAGAAGCTTTATTATAATATATATTTCAGTCTTGCAGTACAGTAAGACTCAATGCAAGATAAATTGGCCAATATTTCGTAGTTACGGCTTCCCTAAAATAGGCCTCAATGAAGCGAGAAGCAAGACGTTTGAGGGGGAAGAAGTCCGTGGGAAGCCAGTGGTCAGATCTGACACATGACCGGGTAATAATGGTATCCGAGGCGGGTATATTTAGACCTTGCTTGTTCCTCTGACAGTCTTTCACACATGTTAGGATTGTGACAGCTTATTGGTATATTCTTCCCTAATAGTTCATTTGTGGACGGCTTTCACTGGTGATATTTGTGCCTTCTGTTCAGGCTATCTCACGTCTTCTACGGGCTTATCATGCCAAACTTACTTTTCTATGTCAAGTCTCCGAAGAAAGCAGCCGTCTTATCAATCAGACACACCCAATATCTATATATTCCACTCGGTTTCACGCTCGTAAAGGTTGGTACGCTGTCTCTGGTTCATCTCTACTGGAACACTCGTCAACTGTTGTCGCCTTTCCAATATAATCAAGCGATGGATATCCTTTCACATCCTTATCTCCTTGCTGGAGACATTCTGTTCACTTTGTGCGCACTCAAATTTACCAGAAAAAACTTTAATCCTCGTGGTCTTCCATTGCCTCCGGGGCCAAAAGGTTACCCCATTATTGGAAACCTTTTTGATATGCCTAAAGATAAGCCATGGTTGATTTACGACGAGTGGTTTAAGACATATGGTGAACTGTTACTTTCATCTTCCTTTCAGCATCACCTGATTGGCCATTGAAGGTGACATAATTTATTACGAAGTTTTAGGACAACCGTTCGTCGTGCTGGGGTCGTTGAAGAGAACTAATGATCTTTTGAGAAGAGATCGTCAAATTATTCAGACCGCATGCGAATGCCCATGCTCTTGGAGCTGTAAGTGTTAGCGCCTTCAATCCGCTTACTATGCTGCCCTAATAAGCAGCTCTATAGGATGAACTGGGTTATAATATGGCCCTATTACCCTATGGTTCTTGGTGGCGTCGGCATCGCCGGGCTTTTCACGAGCATTTTCATCCGAATGTCGTCTCTGAGTATCAACCTGTTCAAGCTAAAGAGACTCGCGCATTTCTACGTCGCTTGCTTGATACTCCCGATAACTTTATTCATCACATCCGGGAGTAAGGACTTAAATGTTCTCGCCCGTGACCCCCAATGCTAATATTTAATTAGCACATTTGCTGCTACGATCATGAACGTCGCTTACGGGATCGACATTCAAGAATCCAATGACCCATACATTTCGAACGCTGAAGACGCCTTGAGGGGTTTAGCTGAAGCTGGAGTCCCAGGTCAATTTCTCGTCGATTTTATCCCTATTTTGAAGTATGTCCCGAAGTGGTTCCCTGGGGCCGGATTCAAGCGGAAAGCAGCTCACTGGAGAGCCATAAATGCTGATGTCGCCGAGAAACCCTTCGAACTCGTGAAAGAGAGGCTTGTAAGTGTTTTCAGGACATTGTAGTCTCAGTCGCTCTCATTCAGTTGTCGACAGAAAAGTGGTTCTGCAGCTCCCTGTTTATTAACAGCGTTGGTTGAACGCTTACCAGATGAGAATGACCCAGCGCGAGCAGAGGAGGAAGAGATAGCGCGACATACTGCCGCCATTGCTTACATAGGTGAGCAAACGTATCGTTTATAGCGTCGATTGTACAGCATACTTAGCAACCGTATCGAACGACCAGCTGGAGCAGATACAGTAAGTGGGCTAGTTCATGGAATATTTACGCTGACTAGTAGTTTCTTAACATTGTTCAATGTTCTTGCAGACGGTATCCTCCGTACAGTTTTTTTCCCTGGCTATGGCTATGTATCCCGAGATCCAACGAAAGGCACAGGCAGAAATTGATTCTGTTATTGGGCAAGGCAGACTACCTGGATTTGGAGATCGGAAAGATCTTCCCTATATCAATGCGGTGGTGAAGGAAACTATGAGATGGGAGTTAATCGTTCCCCTGGGTGGGCAAATCCATAATAACTTGAAATGGAAACAGTTTGACATTTTGCGCAGCTATTGGTCACATGTGCACTAATGATGATGAGTACGATGGTTACTTTATTCCTAAAGGTACTGTAGTCTTCGGGAATGGATGGTAAGTCTTAGTATTCACTGGTATATTTATGTATTATTAACAGCGCACGATCATACGCTAGGTCGATTTTACACGACTCAGAGGTATTCGATCAGCCGAAAGAATATATACCAGAGCGATACCTGAAAAATGGAGAACTTGATCCTGACGCGAGAAATCCGGATGTAGCAGCATTCGGGTATGGACGCAGGTAAGTCAAAGTCTCTTATTTTATCGAGCTCAATGTTAACGAAGGCCTTTGGATATTAATTTGGTAGAATTTGTCCTGGAAGACATATGAGCGACAATTCGCTCTACGCCATTATATCCTCCGTGTTGGCGGTTTACGATATCAGACCTCCTGTCGATGCTCAAGGCAATCCTATCCAACTGAAGCCAGATGTCACGAGTGGCTTGTTATCGTCAGTAATTTATCCACGGCCATATACGATGTTATTATTAACTATTACCCCCACACCCCTAGGTATCCTGTTCCTTTCCAGTGTATCATAAAGCCTCGTTCAGTGGCAGCAGAGAAACTGATACGGGAATCTCATGAAAAGGAGTAAAGATATACACGGCTTACTTTTACTGAAACGTAATGTCCAATGTGATACAGAATTGACACTTCTTACGCATTGTCGGTATATTCGATACTTACATCAGAGTCTATGTTTATACATATCTTACAGTGTGATCAACTCTTTCTGCTAACTATTGTTTATAGATTGGCCCATCACCGTGCAGAATTGGATAGATCCCATGATTACTTGCGCCGTGTGATCTCGAATTCTTTGTGTGAAAGGTAGATGTTTCTCGCCCTTGCGGAAGACCAAGGTCATGTTGCGTAACTCAAATAGGCAACAGCGATTTCAGCATCTGACAGAAGGAGATGTCATTTATGAGACGGAAAGGAACCACAGTGAGCGGACTTCCGAATTTATAGGCCCGGGGAACAAAGTTCATTGGGAATTATAGAGGTCGCTCTGAGTATGAATTACCTACTTTACACATCTGAAGTATGGCTTGGAGGATTTTACATTCGAGACAAGCGATTTGTACATAAATAGAAAGCTAGCCTAGTGGACGTAGCTGGCGTTTTAATCAAAGTGGTAGTAGTAAACGAAAGGCTGATCACACGCAGTCATATTTTTAACATACATATCTTAAGGTACATATGTAATGCATGGAAAGCATGCCAATACCGAAGATTTCTAACATGCTTTTTGGCTGCTATTTTTATCTACCTCTTGTATAAATGTCCCCAGTTTTTCAGGCAGTTATTACTTTCTCTCACGATTTCTTGATACCGAATACAACTAGCGGCTACCAAAGAAGTATCAATCCATACGTGCACGAACAGGTCAAGATTGTTATTTCAACATTTATCTAACTTCATCTAATCGCCATCAGATACTGTCACTGAATGTGACACAGGGCACGGAGCATTCGGACTTGGATCAGCTTTTGATCAAAGCAACGGAGCTAAGCATCGCTTGTGGTAGGCGGGTCGCCGAACAAGCCCTTAGCTGGGGATCGCTCGCTAATACGGCCCAATCCGAGCCCTCCTTATCACCATGAACGTCGCCACTGCAAGCACTCATCTTCTAGAGCCCATTGCGAGCGCATTTATCTTCGTCACATCAACCAAAGTGCATTCCTTGTACTTTCCTTACCTATGGGCCCCTACTTTACATGCTGCAAGGTAAACATGGTTAGCTTCTACTTTCTCCGGCATGTTTGTTGACCGGCGAGGCCACAGAATGTCAATAGCTTATCAAGCCAATGCACGTCGTAATTCTGTGCCGCTATCATGGGGGACATATGTGATAGGATACTTGATCATGGTGCGATTTTCTTTTAGCCATATTTTTCCGCCACGTCGTTGACAGGGGTACCATAGTGCTGGGGTGGTTCTTTACTGAGCCATTTATTCCTTGGTCTTCCACCACCGATGTTTTACTCATTTGGGCCATGGCTTAACTATCTTGGAGTTCATCTATTCTTTACTCTACTCTTCTGGTTAATCCCGTCTGTAAGTCTCTCAATGCATATCCAACGGATCTCGTTAAATTACTTTAGGCCCTTCATCCTCCAATTTTTAATACCGTTTTGTTCCCACTCGACGCTGTACTCCGCGTCAATTCTGTTACATCAACATTGTCACTGCTCTCATCCCCTGAAGTTCCGGGTGTATACGTGTCCTCCCCGCTTACACATATGATACTCGGGGTATTAGCGTCGGCCGGAGGAGGGATATCTGCGTCTACTTTTTCCACTTGGACTCCCGATTGGACATTGAGCACCCCTCCTGTTTTGAGAAGTGGTGCTGGCCTTTGGGGGACATTGGACGTCTGGGGTGGCGCACTCGTTGGTCGGTTGGCTATTTCTGCTCATTCTTATGGTACTCTCATGAACGTAATTTTTCCTGCAGCCTTAATATATAGCCTCACAACTGGACATCCCGCTTTCTATTCCCTCTCATCCACATTATCCTCGTTTCCTTCGTATCTGGCCATTTCTTCTATGCCTGTAGTCAAATCTTCATCCCTCATTGATATACCACCTTTGAGTCCGTTAGGAGCGAAATCCGTCGCTACTGTTGTGCTAGGGATTCTTTTTGGACTTAGAGTCGCCAAGATTCACTGGTTGGACCCCAGGAAACTTGGTGTCGTCAGTGGCAATACTGGACAAACCAAGAAGGCTGGTGGAAAAAAGACTAAGATGCAGTAGGGCCGTGCCGGAGGGGGAATGGAGAAATGGTGAGAAGAACTTCCTTATTATTAGTAAGGCTAACCTTCGAAAATAATATAGCGGTCTGTGAAGGAACGGAATGCGAAGCATTATAAAAAAATATGCCCGATATATTGCTGTGGCCATCTTTCCCAGTACGCGAGCATGCGACATTAACTTAAACATGCATTAATAATAAAAAACCAGCCTTCGCTGCGTCTCATAAGCATCTTGCCTTACGTGAAGATTCCATTCCATCGTGCAGTGTGCATGCGCGCGCGCGCGGCCTCTCGTGGCTATCAGTCATGATATATGTACCTGCTCTTTGAAATCCGACGCAGTGATTTACGTCGCTAACGGGAACCAATAGAGCATTTCATTCTCAGGTTTGATTGAAAGGATCAGACTCCGTTGAGTCGCTGCCCTCGTCATGCAGTAGGGCCCTTTCCTAAGTGCTGCTGATCGTGATCTTCTAGAACATTCCCATTGTACGGATCGGATCTCACTCACTCTTTTATCCATAGTCATGTTTATTCGCTAATTGGACTCAATGAATGTTCATTGTTGACCTTGCAACCACATGGAATTTGATTTCGAGAAGCTATTTAACTCGCAAGCTGCGGCGAAACGCTGATATAGCACATGCGAAAGGCCAGGTGAACACTTTCTCATCAATAAATTTAAATCTATTCCTCCCGTCCAAACGACTCCTGTCTATATTTAGCATTTCGCGAAGTAGTCGCAAAGGGACGATTCACAAGCACCCCGAGCTTTCCATTTCTAAATGGAAAACCAACCCAGTCCTAGATAAAAGACAGTTTGCGATTGCGGTGTCGTCCGGTTATGTGTTGCGATTTTGTGAGGCCGCCCCACAGCAAGGCACTTAATTTCCAGCAGCGTTGACAGAGTGTTCAAGAACGCACCTTCTTTGTCTCGCTACATTGCTCGCATATAGGGCACGAATTTGATAATATAGTATCTTATATAAAGTTACATGTTATAGGTAGTTTTGAGGATATATTGACGAGCAGGGGCTGAGATACATTCATAATCACTGGCACCAGCGGTCGGTGAATCGCAACGCCATTTCTGGTGGAGCGTGGATCGTAAACTGCCCAATAACTCCAGGGTAAAGCTCTGCAGCGAAATTTGATAAGTTGTCACTGCAGTCTTTTCTATAAACTTTTTGGCCAACTCTTATCGCATCTGGCTGCTGTTATCCATCTCCTACGAACTGAAAACACGACATGATTCATATAATGCTGAGCATTCAAGGGTAAGTCGTTCCAGACGCTCGTTGCGGCATATTTTTTTAATAGCCCAGCACCCATGTTTTCTGGCTCTCATCATTATCATGTTTTCTGGCCATAATATAAGACATTACAACATCACGAGGCTTAAGCAACGGCACGACGAATCCGAGTCCTAAGAATCAGCGTAGATTCTCCTTCTTCTGATACATGACTCTGAGTTGCACTCCAATGTTTCTGTCGCAGTAACTCTAGTTCACTTCAAATGACTGGAACGACCAGTGTGGAGCGATACAGCTTCTCGATAACCGATACATTTGTATCTGAAAGCGCAGCACAAATGAGCTCTTCAACAATCTTGCGGGTTTCATAAATATCGATGAATCATAACAGGGAACTAGTGCTTTTGCTCAAATATATATGTTTATGCGTCTCTCAGTGTCCTGTTACTGTGTTCCTATGACATCTACCTCAGGCTGACTTTTATCTTCTTTGTCATGATTTTGAATTACCTCTTTGATTTTTATTCTCTTGTTATCTGATAATATTGTATACTATGATTTCGACAGTCTAGAGAAATCAATGAATTTATTTGTACTTAACAGTTGGAACGCCTGAAAGTGCACCTCACCCTGAAGCATCGAAACCTTCTTCAATATCCTTCTCTAAAGTGTTTTTAGGGAAACATGAGATGGGGACCGCAGCAAGAAGAAAAGGAAAAGTTGAAGTTGACCCAGGTAATACAGGCTGAAACTTCGAAGACCGCGGATTGTTATCGCTCTTCCCTTAGATATTCCCGTGGATGCTCTCTGGCTGCTGCCGGTATCAATCTGAGTCCATGGATAGCGAAGGCGGGGAAAATTCCTTTCACTATTCTCTTGAAACCTTTGACCCTGAAATCGTGGAATCAATCAGAGACATGAGGTGGCCCCGTTTTCTTCAGTTTCAATAATTTCAAAGATGTAGGTCCATGGTGGCTCGGGGTTTCATGTGAAATTTATTCTATAAGGCACTTAACTCGGGACTTCGTCCGACTTGACTGATCTGCATAACAATCATCCACAAACTTTCGAAGTATCTTGTAGCGGAGTTCTTGAGCCTCGCGGCCTGCGCATCACATTCTGTCTACATCTTCATTCCATTGTTCTCAAAATACTACAATAATATTTACTTGCGTACAATACGTAGGAGACGGAAATTTCGCTTACACTAGTTGCCGCCCGCCAAGCTTTTCTGAGATCGGAAGGCTTGTTGAGGGATTAGTCATTACACCGATCTAGTCTTGCTTAGTGCTGCACATCACATAGGTTTGCTTCTTTCAGATTAAATTGATTTTTTCCGTGACGTCTTCTCTGAATCTCCTGAATCTGTCATATCCGGACATCTATATGTGGTTTAACAGGAACTTCGAAATAATGCTCTTAAGTCTTCTACGTCCGTGTCATATTAGTGAATTCGAAACAAACAAAATAGACCGTAGATATAAGTACTCTATATCCTTCATGTAAAACTGCAGAGAAACATTGAGATAAATGGGACTGCATGGTGATAAATTTCAAATAGCGTGAGCACATACATTAACTGTCAGTTGATTGACGTAGAAATCGGTCAAGAATCACCAATTGTAGTCTGTGGTAACGGGTGCAATCTGAAGTGAAATGGGAGACAGCGAATATACAGTTTCTGCAAGCTTATCCAGCACCTCCTTGGAACTTGGTCGTTGTATTGGGTCCGGCTCTATCAACTCCGCAAGGATTTTGTCAATATCTGGCAGAGTAGTCTTAAGGAGAAACTTTGAATGAATATACTCTGCGATACTGGTACCAGTGTAATAGCCTACCTTAAAGTTAGATATGCCCCTTCCATATTGCCAAACATCAAGCTTGAAAGGATTATACGCCTTTCCAGAAGCAAATTCGGGGGCATGAGGACGGCAATACTTCGCCGCATCAAAAGATCCACCTAGAGGAAGCCCAATGCTGGCGCAGTCCTGTTCCTCCAGCTCTATAGGGAATTCAACTGCAACCTCAAAGTCAATGAGATAAACTCGAGGACGCGATACTGAAATTCTGTTTGTAAGCAAGGATTCTGGGTGCCATTCAACCAGGAAGTTGTCGTGGAAAGCATCCTGAAAGTGAACATATGAATCAGATGCACGGCTACATCCACGAATTGAGGTTGATCGACTTACTCGGTGCGCAATACGTTGTTCATGAATAAATGCAAGAGCCTTGGGAGATGGTCATCCTCCTACCTGACACGAGAGGTGAAAAAACACACCTCTAAAGACTGCATTATCATGTCTATAATATCTCCCACAGAGTTCTTGGTCCATGAATTGTAAGCATTCAAAATATTACCGCCCACTTTCGGAAAGATGCCAAAGATAATACCATCGAATTCCACCTCCTGGAACATGGGTAGAATGTGATTGGTATTGAAGAGGCTCTTCTCTCCGGTAGCAAAGCGTCTAAGTATCTTGAGATGGTCGTACCCCTCGTTTCTGATCACAATAACACGAATGATAACGTCATGGCCTTCGGATGTGCGTGCAACACGCGAGAGAGCATTCTACATTTGCAAACTCTGAGCAGGTACAGTGAAGTTGCAATAATGAGAGAACCTACAGAGACGTCAAACTCAAGGATATCCTTCATTGTGTCGATCCTATTCTCGTCGCACATACGAGCAGGTATAACATATTGAAATTCGGACGCGCTTGGACAGCTATTCCGAGGAGCTTTGAAAGTGTAGCAAAACACGTATGGCCAAAGAGTAAATCCTCGGGCTTGAAAATGCTGTTCTAACAGATTCCAGATTTTTTCCTGTGCTTCTTTACCGGTTCCAGGATTTCTCCAAGTGGATAATGTAAAAGGGAGCTATATCATTATTAATATTGGTAGCGATTCCAAGCCATGACAACATACACACCGATTTGGAGAGGCACTGTGCATTTGTCTGGACAGATTTGGCTGTCCAAAACGTATAAGTGACAGCAGCGACAACAAATAGAGTTGAGACGACTGGAAAAGTTGTCGACGGTGGCATGAATTCCGATATTTGCCTCTGTATAGCGGCACTAGAGCAGAAACGACTGCGTCAAGTTGACTACGAAGGTTTTTGTTCAAACAATTGTTCCACGTGACACGATTTTGTTGTTGTTGATTGCTGTGGGCTGAAGACTTTCTTCACTGTTCGACACGCTGTAATTTCTAAACCCGGAGTGATAATCAATGTAATTATAGTGCATGTTCTATAACAAGTAATACCGCCAGCATGATAACCTAATATCTAGATACAAGCTGACATATGCCATGCCGAATCTTCCGGTATACAACTCGCCCAATACGTTCAAATGACTTGATGCTGAATGCTATTGAATGATGATTTTCTGCGTATTAATGAGTAATCACGGAGATGATTAAAGGAGCCGGTGAAAGTTTGTGATCATTGGGAGCAGGATGTTGAACCATATGCATGAGGTCCGAGGATCTTATGTATAATCTTTTTATCGTATCTTTAAGAAGCTCACTGCCAAGCTATAGCTGTTATATAATTATTAATATATCCTGGGTTCATCATATGCACAATATTGTGTTTATAAAAAATATGAATTCGGACATAACATACTAAACGACAGATTACAAAAATTTGTTCTTGCCCTCATTCAATTGTTTACAGAGCCATATTGAATATACGTACCATCTAAAGTGGCTGATTCGAACCCAGAAAAAAAAAACTTGTGGCCTGCTCGTGGAAAAAAAAAAATCTCACAGCCCTGAATACTCAGAAGATCTATTACTGGCTATCTGCGAAGCTTCTGAACAGCAATATCAGATTGTCTACCAAGATGTTTCCACAAACTATGAATTCTTCAATCTAATCACAGACCTGATTCAACCTCGAGTCATTTTCTATGAACTGCATCAATACCATTCTGATCTAAATATTCCCATATTGAAATCGAAGTTGCATATTTTCTATAAAGACTGGCATGGTTCCGAGAGCTGAAGACTCAGAAACCAGCCTTCAATTCCTTTTCCACCAAGCAAACCAAGAAGATCATGCCTTTCTTCCGTTCTTATCAGGTATTTGGCATGTGCGAGTCTCATTGTTCAACTATTGAACGTAATTGTGATATATACAGGACTTCACTAAGCCAACGGCGACAACGGATGGACCGTCGGGGAGATCCACGCATTATCGAGTATTTAATTTATATTATGGTTCGAAATTTAACGTGTAGCTTATTTTCAGTGCCTCAGGGAAACTACATCTTTGTCTGGTCAGATGGACTTACTTATATCGGACGGTTCGTGCAGGTAATTGAAAGTATTAATGGTGTGAGTACTTGTTGCTAGGACATGTAGAACTTTTGCCTTGTCGTACTGACATGCTTCATGTTTATCCGTAACAGCCGAAAATTACACTTGTTTTTGGAAACGGGCGTCTCCGTTCAGTCGATACGAATATACTCACGGAAACGTTGGTATTAAGTTCGTACGTGTTCTGGCCACGATGTTTTAACATTCATTTTCAGGACCATGGATATTACCTTCCAAAGCCCTTAATTATAGTGCTATCTAACACGTTGTAACAATTTATGCACAAAATGAAGCAAACAGGCCACATAAGTTAACTTATTATTGAATGTGAATTCACTACATATTTTGGAAGTCGGATATGCGAATTGATGGGACATAAACTCAGCCACCAGCTCAGCAGGGGATTCGACTACAGCTTCAAATTTAGTAGTGAGTCGAGAAATTGGACGACGTAATATGGCCTAGAGACGGGGTAACACTGAACGTTCAATGCGTCTAAGACAATGCCTTTCCTGAAGTTCAAACTGCTGTCTATTTTCCTGCAATCAGTCTCGACCTTTATAATTCATGTATGATTGTTACATATTTGCTGGCCAAACACTATATAGACCTGCCCACTGACTTTGGCGTCCTAAATTTAACTCACTCTTTCACTGAGTCTAAAAACTTGTCGACGGCGCGCCACCATACCTCGCTCTTATCTACCATCGGTAAGTGTCCTTCTCCCTCGATCTCTTTATATGTCACCTCGTTCCTGCCTTGTTCTCTTCTCCATAGAATGTTCCAATCGTTTGCCAGCTTGCTCAATCCCTTCCCGACCTTCCCGTCGCCATCCAATGATCCCGCCACTAGAAGAACATGAAATATATCGCACTGTTCAAATCCCTTCCACTCGTCATTGGAGCTTTTAAGAGTGGACAAATCGTAGTCGCCGAGTGCGCGGGCACCAGCTTCGAATCCAGTAACATCGGTTTGCTCGATCATCCTCGCGATCCATTGTAATCTGCTGCTAGGCTCATCAGTTGTTTCACTTTCGAGAGGGAACCAGCGGTTTATCGTAAGCTTCGCTAGCCTTGGCATCCCTACCGCCTTTGCGTATTGGTTTTGAATGGTGCCGCCGCCTACTGGACCATCTTTATACAAGAGCTCGATTCTATCTTCCCAGGCTTTCTGGTTACTCTCAGGCGTTTTGGGCGCGGTATCGCAAACGACTACGCTTTTAGTTCCATGGAGCATGTTACCGCTAGGTGCGGCAGAAGCCATGTGTAGCGCGAGCCGAAGCGGTGCCCAATGACCTCTACCGGCTTTCGTCCCGTCCGGTGAATACTTCTGGCCACCAACTTCGCTCAAAATGAGAATAGTACCAATACTTATATTATTATAAAGCTACTTTATGTCCCCATCATAAGCTCAGAGAGTAAGCTGGAATCTAAGGTAGTAGAGTAAAATTGAACCACAAGGTACTTGTTAACGCTCCGCTTCTTTGTTCCTACTTATGAAAAAGTTTCATGAACCCCGCAAAGCGCTTATTTTTAGACCTTTGCCTACGCCGGATGTACGGGTTGGATTTTGGAATGTCGCCGGTTAAGATGGAAATTCCGTAGTCTTGCAATAATAGAACAAGGATTCCCGTATCTTGAGGGAGGGTTTCCATCTCATAAAGATTGACTCGTATTCCAAGATACCTACGCTTGATATACTAACTTGCATCACATGGCTTGCTGTAAGTTGAATTCATCCATAAATATATATTTCACGGCATCTTTTATCATAAATTTCATTTCACTAGGACATACAAAGTATTCTATGCCACGAATGATCTAACATCCAACACGGAATTGCTAAATTCTTTGTGGCTAAGCTTTGTTTGAGCCTAGCTTTACGGGAGAGTAACAGCCAAGATACACCCCACCTAGCTGGCTCAAATAGCTTTTGTTGCACTCAGTCGGATTCACCGGATTAGTTTCAATTTTTATGGCTGTGTTATCCCCAGTAGAAAACTCAAGATACGAACTGACTTAAATATTCATCAGGCATCTTTATATTTTCCGTATCTCTCCTCGTCTTTTCACTACTTTCTTGCTTCTCTTCGTTCCATCGCGGTGAACATGATCGCATCTCTCTTCAGCAGAATAGGTGGTGCGTATGCTCTGTACTATCTACGTCCCTCTTTTAAATCCTTAACATCTTGTACAGCATTTCCAGCCATAGATTTATTCGCGAGACAATTTGATCCAAAGGACTCTCCTTATAATTACATCCCCACGCAATGGATTACGATTTTATTCACGTCTCTTTTTGGGATTTCTACGTGTGCGCTCTGTCCTCCTAATGACACACTCACTTAAATTAATGTCTTCGTAAATAATAGTGACGCATGTCGGCCAAGCATTCTACTACCGGATGTGGTGGCTGCTCCCCACTGCCTGTCTGTGTGGGATATTGGAAATCATCGGATGGGCAGCTAGGCTTTGGTCGAGTATTAATCCGGCCTCTTCAACACCGTTCACTATACAGTACAAAATTTATTCTTCTGCCCACCAAAGAATTACTCCGCCAATGCTGAATATTGTTACTTCTCCAGGATATCAACTACTATAATGGGGCCTACTCCGCTTGTTGCTGCCAATTTTATCATCCTCGGCCAGATCATCCAAAACCTGAGGTCTGAATACAGTCGTCTAAGCCCTAGATTGTGTACGCGTAGCTTTAGTAAAGGTTCAGATTCGTTCCAATTGACTGAGCTCTGTTTTAGATTCGATAATATTCTGTGCATGCGTAGGTGACATGGTTCCATTTCTGAAATATATTTCGACATTATTTGAACAGGATATTATCTCTTTGGGAGTGCAGGGGGCTGGAGGGGGGATTGCATCTTCCGCCTCAAGCAATAACGAAGATCCTGATACAGTGAGTACAGAGTTCTTCCTCCCTGACCGCATATCATTGGTAACGTTGCTGACTATTATCAGGGAGGCAACATAATGCTCGGCGGTATCATCTTTCAACTAGGTAAGAGCTCACCCTCCATGAACGCCTTACTTCAATCAACTCAATATATATTTCTTGCAGTTACCATTACGCTATATGTCATCCTTGCGACTGAGTTCTACATCCGGTATTTCAAATATCGTCCTCTCCGGGCTCCAGTTCTCGATGACAAAGAAGGCAACTTCCTCAACTCGAAGCAGAGACATCCAATGGACAAGCGGTTGAAAATTATGACCCTCGGACTGTGCGCAAACACTACATTTCTGTACATTCGGTAACAGAATTTTCGACCATGTTAATTTTGTAGATTGTTAACGTTTGTTCGATTGTAGAGCAATCTACCGCACCATTGAGCTGACGGATGGCTTCAATGGGGTGATTATATCGACGGAAATTTGGTTTAGTGGGTACCATTCTATAAGCTATCTGCAGTTATTTCTCATTAACGATCGTAATCGAAGATATCTTCGACGGAGCCATGATTGTGCTAGCCATGTATACTCTCAACTTCGTACACCCGGGGTTTTTCTTGAGTAAGAAGAAGGGTAAATCGGGCTTGGACCCTCTGGCTATGAACTAATCGAGGGTCTCACTGCCAGATAGGCCGTCGAATATGTATGAACAATCTGGTTTGGAGGCCTTGAAGGTGCCGCTTACATCTTAGTGTAGTGAGGCACATACACAAGCCTTGTTCAGTCTGTCTTCTCACGATATAGATATTTATATTGCTGCATAAATTACGTCGACAGATGCTTTATAGTATTCATTGATTCAATCTCTTCTACTAGACGGAGACTATTACCACCTATTTGAAGTTCTTGAAACTGAAACCATCTTAGTGACTAATTGACGAAATAAGATATGCACTCAATGAATTTACGTAGAAGAAATGAGGAGGATGGACTAACAAGGCTAAAAACGTTCCCCTAAAATAAAGAAAATGCTGACGTTATTAATAGTGTTACAGTCATCAATAGGCTAAAAGTCTACAATAGAACTGCTCGCGCTAATCCAGCGTCACGACATTGGGGATCAAATAGCGGGCCCCACCTTAAAAAATCCAGTCGCAAGAGAAGGAAGAGTGGTTTTAAAAAGATATTTTCTCGAGCAATCGACCAATACAATACTACTAGGTCACTGCAGGAAAGACCGGTATCTGCAAGTTATTGCGCAACTGTTCAAGGCCAGCGAAAGACCACCTGCTACGAAGCGCATATATAGAGCATCAAGAATCTGGTATGCACTGATTCAGAGATGGGCGACTGAAATACATATAATAAATTCGAGTGCTGTTGTGATGAAATCTATACATCCAGATGGCTGGTGCAGAACCAATATATCCTCTTCAAGTTCTCTTCAACCGATCGCGCGATTTTTAAATTTCAGCATTTATACCAGCAGCTAAATGCAGCGCGCTGTACATTTTAATAGGATATGGTGGATGAGGCAGAACTGGCGAGACTGGGATAAAAAACATGAGGCAAGAGAAGCGAATCTAATAATTATTATCCTTGCAGACAGTGAGTCAGCGAGATCTGCGAAGTCCACGGACCAGCTCCAAATATTGAATAAATCTACCTGTACTTGAGAAGCGACGAGTGAAATACTGAAGCTACTGAAGCTCTCCAAGACCATATTATGTAGCATTTAGATTTGAGAAATTGAAGCAATGAAGTTCAAGCGCGAGAGCCGTGGAGACGGTCTGTTTCGGGCTCTGGGGCAGAAGCCAAACACACGCAGCCAGTGACATAAGTTAACTTAGTATTGAATGTGACTTCACTACATACTTTGGAAAGACTCGGATACGCGAATGGATGGGACATAAACTCAGCCACCAGCTCAGCAGGGGATTCGACTACAGCTTCAAATTTAGTAGTGAGTCGAGAAACTGGACGATGCAATATGGCCAAGAGACGGGGTAACACTGAACGTTCAAAGCGTCTAAGACGATGCCTTTCCTGCAAGTTCAAACTGCTGTCTGTTTTCCTATAGTCGGTCTCGACCTTTATAGTTCATTTATGATTGTTACATATTTGCTGGCCAAACACTATATAGATCTGCCCATTGACTTTGGCGTCCTAAATTTAACTCACTCTTTCACTGAGTCTAAAAACTCGTCGACGGCGCGCCACCATACCTCGCTCTTATCTACCATCGGTAAGTGTCCTGCTCCCTCGATCTCTTTATATGTCACCTCGTTCCTGCCTTGTTCTCTTCTCCGTAGAATGTTCCAATCGTTTGCCAGCTTGCTCAATCCCTTCCCTACCTTCCCATCGCCATCCAATGATCCCGCCACTAGAAGAACATGAGATACATCACATTGTTCAAATCCCTTCCACTCGTCATTGGAGCTTTTAAGAGTGGACAAATCGTAGTCGCCGAGTGCGCGAGCACCAGCTTCGAATCCAGTAACATCGGTTTGCTCGATCATCCTCGCGATCCACTGTAATCTGCTGCTAGGCTCATCAGTTGTTTCACTTTCGAGAGGGAACCAGCGGGCTATCGTAAGCTTCGCTAGCCTTGGCATCCCCATCGCCTTTGCGTATTGGTTTTGAATGGTGCCGCCGCCTACTGGACCATCTTTATACAAGAGCTCGATTCTATCTTCCCAGGCTTTCTGGTTACCCTCAGGCGTTTTGGGCGCGGTATCGCAAACGACTACGCTTTTAGTTCCTGCAGCACCATATAAGGTAGCAAAAGCGAGGGCGGATGCTCCTCCTTGGGACACCCCGATGACGGAATGCACAGGCATCGGAATCTCAAGTTGTGAAAGGAGCGTATACATGTCGGATGCCAACAATGGAATGGTGCACGGTGGGTGTTCTGAAGGAAGTGAGGACTGCCCATGGCCACGCTGAGAATGTAGGAGAATGTTGTAATTTGAGAGGAAATAAGGAACGACGTAGTTCCACATGGTGAGATTAGTTAAAAGAGAATTGGCGAATACAATCCAGGGGGCGGTGGGTGATGAGATCAACGTTACGGCGTGAATGGTGTGGGATGATTCCGAATCTGCGTCCGAATCTTCAGCCTCAGAAGCAGAAGGAATGGGTACATAATGCTATAAAGGTTCAAAAATATCCACATCAGAAATCAATGAGGAACAGAGAGAAAATATTCTTACCTCCTGCCATTCAATGGGCCAAGGTACTTCCTTGTCCATCATCCCGGCTACGTCCGTCGCAAGTAAAAATCGGGACACCATATTATATGTCGCCGTTACTGCAGCCGCTTCAGCATAGAGATCGTTCACAAGTTCGTCCACTTCCGTTTCAGCCGTCTCTCTCTTCTCCTTCACCCACGAGCGCAGCTCCTTCTTCAGTGTTTCTATGATGAGCGGAGGAATCTTGATGTTCCGGGTACTAGCATCTGAGAACAGTAAAGCTGAAGTTTGCAAAGGGGATAGGATGTTCTCAGAGGGAGGAAGAGGTGTTTCGAGATCGCGCACAACATAGAGTTGGGCGGTCGTAAGTCCATGAGTCCGTGCCACAGGTTCATGATGGGTCCATTCGTACGCGGCGCCATTAATGGCTGCAACTCTCAGAATCTATACGAAGATATCAGCGATGCTCTGCGAGGAATATAAGTGTTACTCACCATCAATTCGCGAACGTCACCTCCCAATTTTCCCTTCGTCCTCACCGCTCCGAGGAGAGAATTCCAACCCTCAGCAACAGGAGGAACGTGTAACAGAGCCCCATCTAACTCCGTGAGACCTCTCTCTGGGCCTCGTCGCTCTCGAATGGCATCTGCTATACGAGATTCACCTGGAGGAGGGAAGCGACCTGGGATAATCCGTGATTTACCACCTAAGGTCATCGTAAGATGGAGGATTGTCTTATAGTAGTTTAATTGGAAATCTACGTGAGATATGTAAGATGGAAGTCGCAGAATAAGCAGTGGTACATTTCTGTGTGAGTAATGCACACGAGCTCGATCTTCACAGCGCTGGGAAGTCGGGAAAGGTACCGGCCCGGATAAAGCCGGGTCTGCCCACCGACGACGATGGTGCAGATACGTACACACTATTGAGCATTGCCGTAGACGCAGCAAGAGCAACATATGATTTACTGATACAATATTTTACACGGCACTTAAGAGATAGCGTGACCTGACATTCGCTACAC
Source organism: Nidula niveotomentosa (assembly GCA_036937135.1). NCBI lineage: Eukaryota > Fungi > Basidiomycota > Agaricomycetes > Agaricales > Nidulariaceae > Nidula > Nidula niveotomentosa. The sequence continues at coordinate 109,645 of JASFDE010000019.1, forward strand.
CGTATCCCACAGCAGGTCGTTCAAATGAATATCCAACTGCCGCGCCAATCCCAGCGTCGTGTCGTAGGAAATGGCGCACTTGAACATCGGTGGGCCATCCAGTCTATCAAATGGCGAGGTCCGATGCAGGAGGCGCATAGAAGTGAGCTCCATGATCTGTAAGCGATGATGTCTCAGCGATGAATATACAATTTGGGACGACGAAGGTGCGGACCGCAGCGTACACGCCCACTCTTCCGATCTCCATGTCAGTATATTCCCCAGGGATAGCAAAGTCAACTGAGCCTCTGCGAGCGTCTGCGTCGTTCTCTTCTAGCAACGCACCAAGTATGGCGAGTACCCTGTCGATGGTGAACGTCGTCGGGCCAAGAAGCCTTTGTGGGACCTACCGACGATGATAATGATCAGGACTTCTGCTTCACAAGAACATGTAAAAGGGTGCCTCACCTTCGAAGGCCCCTTCCTTCCCGCTGTGCTCTTCATCACCCTCCTCTTCCGCTTCTTCTCGTCTACTCCCCGTCCAAACATCCTGAGATCCGACTTGATAGGGTTCATGGAAGCCAAGAACGCCGCGATCAGGATAAACCGGCTCATACGGGGCAAGGCTTCCATCCCTGCCGCCTCCTCGAGATTATGGTCGGGCTGAACTGCTTCGAGGGGTTTTGTTACTCCGGGGGGTTGATCGAGGAGGTTGGGAGGCGGCTCATTCGCCTTAGCCCAATCCGCTGCATTGGTCAGCCGCGGGAGGAGAGCCTCAAGGGCAGCAGAGAGAGAGGGTTTAAAGAGGCGGATCACGCGCATGCGAACACCTTCCGCAGGCAGGGGGAAAGATCGAAAATCTGGTAATTCGCCCTCGTTGTCCATATCGACGTCACCGTCGTCGCTAGGAGCCGTTGCATGTTGCTTGCGCCCGTGCGCGTCCAATATGGGCTTTATGAAACCTGGCCATCGTGCTGCTGAGATATAAGCCAGCTCCTCGGGTTCATGAGTGAAGGGAAAGCAGATGTCGTAAATCATGCTTATAAACTGAGAGTAGAGTGGTTTAAGAGAAGGATGGTTCCGGGGTGAATCGGGTGTCATGGGATACTTGGAAACCAGCTGCTTCACAATGTCTGTGGAGATCGTGAGCTCAGAATCTGACCACTAGTCATACATGCACCAACCTTCTTTTGTAAGCGGAGGGATTTCCATGAAGTACGGATCGGGCGACGCGCCTAACGGTGGTCGGATGTCTTCCCATGGCACCTCAGACATGAACACTACAGTCAAGTCTAGACGAGACTACAGAAGACGATCAGTGAAATCTTCATCAGGACGAGTGGCGCTCACCAGTTCTGCTAGACGCGAAAAGGGCACGATGAGATCGGGAAGACTATCTTTCAGTCTCTCGGCTCTTTCAAAAGCGATGACAAACCTCACGTTGTCACATAGGCCATCTCCACCTTCCCCTCCAGAGGAGCTTTGCTTGCATAAGAGGGCTGAAAGAGCTCGCAGGCCGTGTAAGAACCCGTCCATGTTATCATGCCACCGCTGTACACCTCCTTCTACGGCCCAACGGGAACAACCTTCCTCCCAAGTAACTTCCCATTGTGCAAGAGAGTTGAGAATGGAATCGTACAGTATTCGAGGAGTGAACGCGGCGACTGCATCTACTGTTGCGTAGAACACTTTCGGAGAGCCAGGAGCTGTGGCACGATTGGAGATACCCTTCAAAACAGCTTTAACCACGGATGAAGTGGTATGCCGTGTTTGAGCATCGTTGACGTATATGAATGGTGGTGGATATGATGATACCAATGTCAGAAATTCGAACACGAATTGTTCGTAGCCAGGGTAGAGATCTTCATATGCATCCTCTGACTCCATGGTCGCAGCTGTCGGTAAGGTTGTGGAGCAAATATCAATAACGAAACGAGTTGGACATGGAGAATAGACTCGAGGCACCTGGAAAACTTGTGGAAAACGGCGCGTCCTCACAACGCGATATCGCCTGTCCAGATTTGGTTCACATGCAAATGCCAAACTAGGGACTAACACGGATAAACAAGAATTTTCCGACTTGTCTGCGTACATTGTATGCTGTTGCATGGGCATTTAGAATAACTCATTAATATTGTACGTTTATTTATTCAGGATGTTAAAGAACAACCATACCAAATTATAGAAATTTTTAGAAGGAAAATTGGATAGTAAATGCCACGGATATGAAACGGATAGAAAATCACGGATATCCGCGGGTAAATTCTATCCGTTTGCATATTCAGAGTCCAGATTCTGTTCACATCTTCAATAATTATAATTGTATACTCCAATGTATTACTAGGAATACACGACAAAATTTCAAGGCAAAAGAACTTAAATTGAGCTTAAAATTTGATTATCCGTTTAGTATCCGTTTGTATCCATGTTAGTCCCTATGCCAAACAGCGCCATTCGTGCCGCTGCGGCCCGAGCCTTGGGGGAGCTTCAGCTGTTTGCTTTCTCTGAACTTTCACTTGCCTTTGCAGCCTTAGTCGAAAAAGGATTACCTCTGCAATCATACGCTCTACTTTATTGGAATTTGGACGTGACATCGGGAATATGAGTAAACTCAAATCGTGCCCCAGAAATTCTGCGGACGAATTTAAGACGAAATAAGCTGGAAATGAGCGCGGTTATTGCCATAGAGCCTGCATAAAGAATATGCGTTACTTTTACACATATAGCAAAATCAACGCAATTTATAATTATACTACATAAATATAAGTTTATTTATCCAGGTAATAGGACTACAGCTATAAAAGCCGGTCGTATTCAGAGACCTTGCTCGTTTCTCTAACCTGAACATTCAAGTCATCTCTGCTGCTCAGCACAATTCGTACATTCGACACGTATATTTTTACTCCGGTATGAGCTCCTATTTTTTACACTAATTATCATGAGAGAGCTGACTGTTTTTTTTTTATACATAATTTAAATACTATTTCCAGATATCGCCAAGCCAGGAAAATGCCTATGGCTCCATCTGATGCGTCAAGGATCCAATCTACTCAGGTATGCATAGATATTTTCAACTATTGAAATTTAATATGTGGTTTTTTAACTCCAATCGACGAAGGCAAATGCAGGAAATAAAACCGGAAAAAATACCTTCGCTTCTCGCGCACAAGCAGGTGCAGCAAACAATGTAAATAAAGCTGCTGGCACAGGACCGAAGCCTTCAGCTGCTGGTACTGGCACACCTAAATCATCATCTAAAAAGTAGTGAAGTCAAGATTCAGAAACTCTGTTTGTTTATTGCTACGCAGCTAGAGAACGAAATTTATGGTACAATATTGATACATGGATGTAAATGAATAACGAGATCGCTGATGTGTAAGTCCATAAGTACAAATGTGATTCTACAAAATAAGCCAACTAATGTAGGGTTTCCGATGTGCTTGTCATATTGTCCGCACACTACTATTGAACTTGGCGATGAGAATTTATCCTTCAAACGAAGGTTAGGCCTACTCCGCGCCTTGTGGTGCAGACTCCACTTCTGCACGATGCTTCGTCAAGTCGTAATCTGCTTGTAACGGAGCCTGCAGTGAGAAATTCTGGACACAAAACAATAATCGGAGAGTATGGCTTTGAATAATTGTTGCCGAACGTAAGCTTTCAGTATGTCATGCTTGACCTGGACTCCCTTGATTTGAATTCGGATGCTTTCGACTTGCTTGGCATTGCGACTATTGTTGTGGTTGAGTCTGCAGAGAGAAACCTGGAATGCTGCGGTGCAAATGCGACTGGGGATATTGGCAAGGCAACACTCTCAAATCGGCCCAGATCATCTGTATCGTGTTGTTGAGCTGTGCGTCCAAGACCAATTTGGACTATGATGAGAGTTGGCATGATCCCCTGTAGATAAATGATGACTAATTATAATTGCGCATTTGAAAAGGAGCAATTACCACAATCTGGACAAGCCCGGCATCGAGGATGGTCTAGATGAATTAACCACAAAATGTCAGCATTATCAGAATAAAAATAGCGTCGTAATTACTAACGTGGCCGCAGGTATTATTCCACAGTGCCAAATCAAGAACAATATATATGCAGTAGGTTAATCCTGATTCGATGCTAATAAAAGTGCAATGAGAAACCGGGTGGGGGGATGTAAAACAAACTATATCTTACAATATAGCTATAATGATATAGCATCGGCGTATCAGTCCTCTATTCACTATCCCACTAAGATTCTGGACGAGCCACCCTATTCGCCCAGCTAATAGGGGATTAGCACAAAGTCTTTTATAAATGGAATTCATAGCAAGTGTGCTTACCTGTGAGCCCAGTGAGAAGAAGGTTGCTCATAAATGTAAGACAGAGATATATCCAAGCGTTTGAAAACAGAGATGTGAACGTTCCATAGAACGCGTATCCACATACTATCAATGTTGAGACAAAACAATAAGCCAAAGAGCGCAAGATAGAAGGATTTCTCAACGCACCCGCCGTAGCAAGTACTAAAACTGCAGGAGCAGCGATTATGTATTTTGTACGTCCCCAAATTACGTAGCAGCGATAAAGCTGTACGGATCATGAGATCATGTCAACACGTGCGGAATTCAAATTGCTCACAAGTAATACATCCGCTAGAAAGCTGGCATCTCTGAATTAATTTTTTTTTGAATAGAATCACATTTAAGATGCTTACTTGTTCGTTATAAATATCATATGTTTCGGATATAGCTGCTCGAAAGTGAGCCCTGGGCCGAGGAGCTTCTCGAAAACGAGATAATATGTGTATGCGATGTCCGCAGTAGCCAAGCAGAACATCAAGCAGGCAAATATGAGCATGATCCACTGGATGCCAAACCGATGTGGATGTACGAGAATGAATATGCATGAAATAAAGAGGACTAGATATATGCCTTCTCGAGTAGAACGCATAAGAAGACGCAGCTGAATGACATGCTAGGACGCGCACCATAGAGGAAGGTTTCGAACTAGAAATGGGCCAAGGTTAGGGAGTTTACTTTATACGTACATTTGGGAAGACCAAGAAGGCTAACCATGACAGCTCCTAGGTACGGGCCCAATGTCGTTGGGTATTCCGTGATTCCTTCTCGGGAGGGGAATTGAAACGGAGGCATATTAATAGACGAGAAGCGTTCACGAGATTGAGTCTGCTCCTGGTTTGATTTTCACCTTGTACCTAGTACGGGAGATAAGACAAACGGTAAGATAAACGATTTGTTAAATCCTACACGTACTAGAGGACAGAAGGCAGATGAAGACAGAAAGATCCTCAATCGTGGTATCCTTCCATCATCCTTTATAGGATGACTAGTCTCGACTGCAGTGCAGTGCACTATATGGCAGGAACTACGATATCGGCGCTTATCCATGACAGCCTGAGGATGATAAGAAAGAGCGAGGTTGAATGAGTTACCGATCACAGCCGAGTATGTGGGTATACGGTGTAGGGCTGCAGAGGCCATTTCCGATTTTTTGCAGCTCGAAGTTGATGATATGACGCATCTGGGAAAAAAGCGTGTTCGCGAAACGGGAACAGATGCGGGGTATTAATGTGTGATGCTGTGTAGGTAGTTCTTTTGTTGATGTCGTGGCTCTTGATCAGTCCTAATTCCCTCGAAATGGTATTGAATAAAAAGAGGTCTCGAATACGCTCCATCATGTGTTCATCGTCCTAGTCTGCGGATCTCTTCACCGGGGTACACAGTCCGAAATGAAAACCTGGAGTTGCCAATGCCCGCTAGACAGCATCTTGTTCCGTTTGCAGTCGCTTGCGCATTTTGCTGGGCATGATTGGTTATCAAAGTAAGTTAAGGTGAGTGGTCGGATAGCCCAAGTCCACATAGCAATATGGAGCCGACATGGAGCTGCTCAGAGAAAATAGCCAAAAGATGTTCAGAGAGTCATTCGGAAGGTATAACTGACATCGGAACTGATGGAAGACAAGAAGATGTGGGACAGCCAGTGGGATAAGCAAACTGCTGTTAATTCCAGAGTCAAGAGAGGCTGTTCACTGACAGGTGTACCCACGTGTGCGTGAGTGTTACGCATTGTCACGGGACGAGTGAGAGCAGGCACGATACGCTCTGTAGTCTCTACTGCGGCCTTCTGCTGTCTCCATCATATCCAGCTGTTAAATCTACAACACAATGAAAATTTTATATCTAATTTGAGAAATTTAACAGCAGGATGGATGTATAATAAATGCTTATAGATGGAACTCACATGAGCGTAATTAAGCCCTCTTTGGCATGTATAGGCTTTCCGGTGACGATCTCTACATGTGCATCCGCCGGCCAGTACATGATATGTATACTCTATATCTCGATTGGTTTCCTCGTCTAAGTCCATGCTTTGGAAATTTTCGACATGCACATCACAAACTGGGAAAAGAGTGGAGGTGTTCTGGGATCTGGAAGGGGAGGCAAAGGGACGGTTATACATTGGTGCGGGCCTGCGCGTGCAGCGTGCAGGGCAACGGTGATGTAGGCGTACCGGCTGTTCTATCCTTTCTCCTAGATGGTACTTATCTGGAAAGAGCACAAATAAGTAAGCTGAAGTCTACAGACAGATAAACGACAAATGGCATGAGTTCTGAGAGTGCTCGAAGTAGAACAGGGAGATGAGCACTGGGGACGATGAAGCCTAAAGTGACCGCAGTTATATTCACGAGTCTGGAAGCCGAAGCGCAACCAAGGCATGCGATGGGAAACTGATAAAGTAGTCTCCGAGGATGATGGTGAGGAAGAATAGGATTACGGCGAGGAAGTTGAGGAGGGGATATGGCCGATGTATTGCTTCAAGTATCTACCACGGAGAGCAAGGAGAACAATGTGGGATAACAGCTTAACATAGGTAAATAAGAACATCTGCGGGCTTTAAATTGAACTCCTGGTAGACAATCCACAAAAAAAAGAGAGGACGCAGCACTAGCCGATGGAGATCCTTGCTGTAATGGCAAGAGCCCTGTCGAGCGAAGATATTGGAAACAGAAGGTTACAAAGACAATATGTGACTTAGATACCTGAGACTCTGAATCAAGTTCCTGATTTCTCATCATCCTTTAAGTTCGGCACGATTATGCGGCAGGAGAGTCATCCTGCAGACCTGAAGCTCCGGCTCGCTTATCTACCAGTATGTTGCCAGAGCCATCTCGTAAACATAACTTGAGGCCAGAGGAAATATTTTAAGAGGTTAGAGCCAGGCGGTCGGGAGAGGAGGAAGTGTGCCCGGGCCTCGGACCCTCCAAGAAAAGATTCAGAAGTAGTAACGTTGCACGCGATGTTACAGCAACGCGCCGCGGACGCGACTTGTCTCCCACGCTCACAAGTTGCTGCTCCGACCAAGCTCGAGGTTACACCTGTCGCTCCCGCCATCGATGAAGTCCAGGATCCCTCAAACAAAGCCTTCCTCCTCTTCATCTTATACTCGAACCAAGGCAGGCATAAAAGAGTCGTCGTCAAGACCCAAACCTCATAGCAACACCGCCGCAACACGATCTGTATGTAAAAGCCCAGATGAGCTCGCAGACTTCCCTCAGATAGAGAGAGCGCACTCAGCCCTGATCGCACTTGGTGCACCTCCTGTCACCCTAGAGGAATTTATACCCTTTTATCGCGACGTCCGAATAGGAGATGTGCTGGTCTTTGCTATCAAGCATGTTGTTGGGCGAGACCGGGTGCGGAAGGGTCGAGCGGAGGTTGCAGGGTGCATTTTGTTTGTGCTCTCTCCGTGAGTACTGGATGTATTGCTAAAATGGATTGCACGTTCTTTGGATGCAGGTTGAGGGCAGATCATGATGCTAAACCACAGCCCACTAGTGTTCCCAAGCTGCGGCATCCGTCGTCGCGATTGGGGAAAAGCGCTTTATCCGGAGAGGACGGGGTCGAAGCTGTGATGCGACCCTTCCTCGTAGTCGATAACGCCACGACGCTTCTTGCGCGGCAGGAACGCGCGCTCGACGCTGCCCGGCGGGGGATGGACGGAGTGCGTGGAGACTTGCAGCTCAAGGGTACGCATTGCTCTTGAACATCATATAGGTTTCAAGTGGGCTTACTGTGCTTCTTTCACTACTTTCTGATGGTCAGAAAGCGAGATCTCTCACCTGAAAATGCGGCTTGCATCTCAGCAGCGCGTGCAGCTACTCCTAGAGGTGTTGGAGAAACGGGAGACTCTGCGCATGAAGAGGATCAAGGAGATGGGACGGCTGATTGGGGAGCTAATGTGTGTGCTTGCACATCTTTATTTCATTCAAATGTACTGGAACGACTGACTGTCTATTGGTGTCTAGGAAGGCGGTTAAAGAGGCGAAAGGGGAAGCGGAACTAAAGGTAGATGAATACTCGGCAACATATCAACCCAGACGCGCGAATTGACGCCAGATAAACATACGCAGCCTCCTGAAGTGCAAGACCAGTCCTTCGTTTCTGTGAACGCAAATCGATATCGGATCCAGCATACACAAGGCACGCTTACGGTACATCTGCATTCCATACCATCACTCCTTGATATTCATCAATGCTCACAAAAACGGCGGACACAGGCGCTGCACGGGTACTACGTGCGGATATTACATCTCTCTGCTTCAAAGACACCTATATCCGAATCTGAAGAACATCAGAAAGCCCGACTCATCCAACGAATGCAGATGGCAGTGGATGAATTGTCCGGAGGACATAAAGAGGAGACAGTGTAGGTACTTTTTTGTTTTGATCCCTTATCGAAATGCCCCGACTCACGCTTCGTCGACCTGGCTCAGTGAAAAGCTCGTTGCTCTTGCGCGACGTCGAGTTCGCAAGCAGCTGGGCTATCGGCTTAGTAGGCAGGATGACAAAGAGGGGCCGCCTAAGAAGGAGAAATTGGAGGCGAAGCAGCGAGAGAATGTTCGCTCTTCGTGTTACTTATGTGTTCATTCAGTCGCTGATTACTATTCGGACTGTGTAATAGACTGCAAAGGAGGAGAAACTTCAGCGGATAGTGGATGAAAGCGCCGCGCTGCTACATCTCGTGGGGCATTACCTACACTCGGTATGTTTCTCGGGTGCAGACGTGAGGAAGACACGCTGATCTCTCTTTTGGCCCCGCGCCACATGCACAGATATCCGTCTTCCGCTCAAAAACTGCAGACATCCTACGTGCGTCGCTGGAAGAGGAAGCTCCTCTGACGCGTGGATATATCGATGTGCTAAGGCTAGGTGTGGTTACATATGGCTCGGGATCCAAAAGCATGGAAGAGCAAGAGAGTAAGAGGACCTTCGCGCAGGAGGTGGCGGGCATGTGCGGAACGGAAGGACGGGTGGCCCCGCAAAAGCTGGTGGATTGCGTTGAGAGGACTATAAGGAGATGTAAGTGCCGTTTGGGTTCCATCGAGGCACTTGCATGGCTGATGACAATTTAATTTCGCAGGCCATCAGCAGAGAATATTCCTCACTGCCAGCGCCATACCCACCCCGACGCCTCCCGAAAGAGAAGCAGAGATCATCTGTACGCCGACCGAGTCTTCAGTTTAGTTCAAGAACCGGCAAATACTAACATTGATTCTATTCAGCCTCGTACCGCGTGAGCGCAGAACAGGCAGACGAGCGCGTGCGCAAACTGCTGGGACGCAAGGTCGACAAGGCACGCTTGGGGCTGGGGATCGCACGGGATGTGGAGGAGGTGCTGCGCGAGACGCGGAGCATCGTTGGGTAAGGAGTTCGTGCTTAAGAGACTCTACTGACGGTATCCTGTTCTGCACGACATTCAACGCGCCCGTATCGTACATCTACAGCAGGGACCGACCTGTCTTCCGGTCCATCCCTCCAGAGCTCTCATGGCGTGGACTCCACGTCGCGTCACTTCAGTGGTTGTCAACTTGTCGGTGACGTGGTTGAGATCACACATACGCGCTAACCTCAATCGCAAGCTTTGAATCAGTCTAACATCGACGCAATGTCCTCATCAACTGCCGTGCGAACGCAATATATAGTTAGTATATTGCATGTTGTGTTTTCTTTTGGTTTTCGTGGTAAAATTTCCTTGAAATTTGAGTTCAGTAACAAAAGTCACTTTGGTACTATTTGGTTGATATTTGTATGGAGTCTGGACGCGTGAATCGGCAGGCATGCGCTTTTTTTGTCTTCCGTCCCCAAGTAGCTTCCTCTATCATAGCAGAAAGATGTGGATTTAAAGTCTTGCCACGGAAGACTACGCTTTCTCGATTTTGCTCTCTTCCAACTGTTCAAGTCACTTCGCCAACTCTCGCATTTCAAGGGAATTCTTACAAGGACATCAAGGCACAAGAAGAATATAGATATCCGGGATACTACTTTATGCACCTATCAACAAAGAGCAAGCCAGCCACGCCGCATGTATACCCGCATCGTTCTCCACAACGACTTCAACTCACGGCTACCGACTCCGTTCCTGAATCAGGACTCTCGACCCCGCAATGCTCACTAACGACGATATGATTGGCTTGTCCAGGACGGACCCTGAATCCTCGGTACCCAAAATGCACACTTCAGCGGTAGTCCCATTGAAATTCCAAGACACTCCGAATTACGAAGGGTATACCACTCCCACATGGGCATTATCCAGCCTTTCCCGTCCAATACCCGTGGTTGGTTCTACTTCCACTCCCCCGACCGGCAGCGTGTCCCAGAAGCAGCCGAGGTACGTTGCGCTTCATCTCACCCCCCAACTCAGTGTCTCCACCTACCGATGTACTCAACGCGATGCAAATTCCATATTCAATCTCCCTTTTCCAAGCGACCTTTCCTGAATATCGTCCCCTCGCGCTCCAGCTCATTCAGGACCAGCTAATAACTCCCAAGCTTCTTCACCGATGTCGCCGCTTCGTCGGATGCTACCCCTGGTCCACTCCCTCCACTAGCCAATCTATTTCGACTTCAGCCGGAAAATACAAAACACCCTCATTCTAAGGCATTGAAGGCGCGAGCATGTCGAACTATCGATGAGCAGTAGAAGTAATCATGTTACGGGTATATGGCTTCGCTGTTTGTGATTCTTGCTGCAACTTAAACCGACTCTTCGTCTTTCTTGGGAGCTGCGCGTGTAGCGTTTGAGGGGTCCAGTCTTCCCGGACACGCTAGAACGTGGACTCTCGTCCTGCGCGTCCTTAAATTCTCACACGGTCCAGGTAGCTAACTATTCCTCGGGCAAGTTCAGGCCCGCCTGCCAATCCCATCCATCCCTCTCGTGGCTCATCCTAGCCCAGGTTCTCTCTATGCCAGGCTGAAAGATTTATTCTCCCCAAGACAGTACCCCAATATTGCCTTGGAGTTTAAATGTCGACGAGTATCTCGAGCACAGCAAATTGAAAGAATCAGCTCGATTCTTACGGCTTCTTCTGCGGGAGCTGCTAACGGATTTAAAAACGCTACTGTTGCACGACACTCACTAAAAGGTGCCAGTGGATGCGTAGTGTTGATATAGTATAATGTTGGTATAGTATACCTGATATAAGTGCATCGTCGTATGAGCTGCTCCGACAAGAGGCGAGAGTTGGGCAGCCTACTGTACTCATAGCTGAAGCTCGACAGGATATGCTCCGGAACTCCGATACAACACTATGCAGAGCAGCCCATGGCTAGTGCAATCGGGTTTTAGACTTCTGGGATACGCTGAAAGCTTCAGGCGCCGTGCGACCCGTGTTATGTTAGGTCCTCCACCGCGTCAGCCTCGAATGTCCCCGTTCATGACGCTCGGGCACTCTTCAAAGCTTCTCCAGCAACGAGCCCGAAGTTCAAGACACCTACTGCGTCCGCTTCTCTCCAGAGCTCCAGCAACAAACGAACAGGAGCGCGTCGAGACTGGCACAGCCGCTGTCTTACTTACAATTATGTAGTATGCCCAACTTCAACTAAAGGGAACAGACTACTCCTTCATATCGAGTCGCGTGAATGACGGACTGGTGATATATCTCAAGCTTTTTAAGTTTCTCCTCGGCCCGTCGTCTCCAGACTCACTTCTCAATAGTGTCGGCAAGAGCGCATTATGTTACTGGTGGGATTAGGATTGCATAGCCAACCTCGACTTCTTGAAGTTTGCTGCTCTGTGCAGATGTGACACTCCATATCTATCGACCGTAGACTGTTATGCTGTCCTGAACGCCTCAACGTCAGATGCTGTGCTAGAGCCCGCCACTTCCTTCTGTGCTCCTTCATGGCTTGTCGCGTCGCACCACCCGTTACTGGTGGTGTAGTTGGGATCCCTCGTGCTGAGGTCATCATTTTGGAATGCACGACCGGGGTTCCGTTGGGAAATACGTCTGCGGGTGGTATCCTGGTAACGTGCTTGGCTTGTTCGCGGCTTGAAGCTCAATGTGGGTTTAGCGTTCCCTACCGATTAATCACCGACCGCTAGACTATGCTCAAAGTCCCTCTGCCGCGCAATCTCCGTCAAGACTGAGCGAGGTCACGACCGAGCTTGTTGCTAGTAGGACAACTGCGCTGAGCTGGATGGCAAGCTCACTGTAGCTTGATATAGCGTTCTCTGATTAATCCCAAAGGTGTTGTGCGTCCGCCAAAATTGTGAGTGCTCGGTGCCCGTTCCTCCTTCCCGCTCAACCGCTGCTTCTCCAACTCCTGGCTTTGTTCCAATAGAGCAGGCTTTCCTTCTGCATCTCCCATTGCGTGAGGCCGCTCTGGTATTTCTCCTGGGCCCACAACTTCCAGACTTCTCTCCGCGATGTGGGCAAGAGCGCCGCACGCTCGGGGTTGTTACTAGTGACATGATTGAGCCGTCTCGCCCTGAGCTGAACTATGGATAAAGAGTTGGACTGCGTGTCTTCATTGAGGCGTCGTGTTAACCTTTCCGTGATAGAGGATGTGGACGTATCGTCCATAACGGCTTCTTCTCCCAGAACCGGTGGCATGGAAGGAGAAGCTGAGCCGCTGGAGGATTGAACTACGCAACTACTGGATAGGAAACGCGCATGAAGAGTAGCAGGAAGGAGCCGTGAGTGCGTGGAGGAGTGGTATCCCAAATGTAGTTCTGGAGCGCGAGGCTCTGAAGAAAGGAAAGGATAATAAGTCGCTGGCCGCAGAGTTGAGTATTTTATTTGTAGGAGCTTGTGCTCGTGGACCTCTTGATGTCTCTGCTTGGTGTCTTTCTTGTGAACCTTCCACCATGCAGCGCGTCCAATATATTGTGTTCCTCGTCCCTGGGTTCTCTCGACGTATGTGCTCCTGTGCAGAACGCTCTGACAAGAGATAAGGAAGGACCGCTGATCCTGTCAGTAGGTTTTACTTCCTTAGTCAGCGCTAATTTTCTGACAAGGGAGAGGTACTCCTCCGCGCGAGGACGATGCACTTTCATCTGCGCTAGAAATCGTAAGTCAAGCGTATAGACCAAGAGCGAACATGGTGCTTGCCCGCTCTTTCGTCCTAGACTGCCGCGCCCATGCTTCCATGTAACAAAGCTGCATCCGAGCCCTGTATACCATTTCGCTTCCGCGGAGGCTGCTGACGAGAGGCGGGGAAGGGCAGCTGCTCCTACTGGCGGGTACTCCATCCTCGGTCAGTGCTAATTTGGGAAGCGAGACATCCTTAATGATCTTTCCCGCATTAGCAACAGTAAGTCATGTCGACAAGAGGGAAGATGGAACGTACCTGAGCCTCTACTTCCATCTATCATGGACCGGGGTACGCAGTTAGTCTCTATAACGCCTCGGTAGTCGTGACGTCGGACAGGTTTTCGGATAGATGTCGGTGGCGTATTTATAGCTCGATAGAACATAGCTCTCGCGCTTAAGGCAAATGGACAGCGCAGAGTTCAGAATTGAACTACATGACTCGGTGCTCTTGGATGTTTTCACGCCCGTCTTTCTCGCATTTTGAATGTGGCTTACCTTCGACTTATTATTAACGTGCTGCTTCTACGTTCTCATTCATGCCGATGTGCGAGCCTCCATGGGAGAGATGTGCTCTAAAACAGTCGTAAGTCGAGTCATTGGAAAAGAGCAAAGTAGAAGGCATGCGCACCGTGTCTTCCTTCTGCCGTACTTCATGGCTTAGACGGAGAGAGAAATGCCCAATATGTAAGAAAACTAGATCGTGAAATAGAAACTGAATGGAATGCTGTATGCAGTGCAATGTTTGGAGAAAATATGTATGATAGAAGCTAGATGAAATGGACGGAACATATGAGACAAAAGATGTCGCAAGGAGACTATCTGCGAGAGGTATAGGGCAAAAATAGTGAAGAAATAGTGAAGTCCGCTCAGCTGAAGCGGGAGATGAGAGGATGAGCGCGACGCGACCGCCAAGTGTTTGCAATTCCAATACAACAAAGCTCGCTCGACCACAGAAATTAATAGTGTCCTCGCTGTGAAGTTGGGGACGGGTGAAGAGAAGGCCGGCGGCTTAGTGGAAGTTCCTTGTTCCAGCGGACGAAAGGATCGGAATGCGCGAGGGGCTTGTGACGAACAAAACGGCGCACGGTGATTGGCTGGAAGGATGGGCCGGCTGACGTCGCGGCAAGTGGTAATTCACGTGCGCGCCGGATCTGTTTGTGCATAAATTTGTGTTGATCAGAGGACCTCCGGAATTCTCCATCTCTCCTCCTCCCGCCGTTGCCCCCGTTGCCCGTCGTCCACTGACGATGCTCAACCTCTCCAACAGGGCCGCTCATGCGGCCAAGGTCCTTCAGCGCATGGCCAAGGGCATGGCCACCGCGTCCCCGCGCATTGGCGATACCAAGGTCCCTATGAGTCTCCTCGAGAAGGGCGCCTTTATCAACTACCAGCGCATCGAGGACAACCTGGTCATTGTCCGCGACAGGTGAGCGCATTTTGCGTGCTATCCGTGTGGTAGATGCTAATCCCCAACAGACTCCAGCGCCCCCTCACCCTCTCCGAGAAGATTCTCTACGGCCATCTCGACGACCCTGCCCACCAGGATATCGAGCGCGGCACCAGCTACCTCAAGCTGCGCCCCGACGTGCGTCTTGCTCTCCCATTACTCCCTTATCGCCCGCTAACTTCGTCCACAGCGAGTCGCCTGCCAGGACGCTACTGCCCAGGTACGCCGCTATCGCCGCTACGTCACCTCTTGAACTATCCCTGACGTAATGCCTCCCCCTCACCTGCAGATGGCCCTCCTCCAATTCATGTCCGCCGGCATGGACACCGCCGCCGTCCCCACCACCGTCCACTGCGACCACTTGATTGAGGCGCAGGTCGGCGGTGTCAAGGATCTCGCCCGCGCTATCTCCATCAACAAGGAAGTGTATGACTTTTTGGCTACCGCGACCGCCAAGGTGCGTCTTACTCCTAATCATATCTCCCTTCCATTCCACCTAATACGTATTTTTATCGCAGTACGGCCTCGGCTTCTGGAAACCAGGCTCTGGCATTATTCACCAAATCATCCTCGAAAACTACGCCTTCCCCGGTGGACTCATGATCGGCACGGATTCGCACACCCCCAACGCGGGTGGCCTTGGTATGATTGCATGTGGTGTCGGTGGTGCTGACGCTGTCGACGTTATGGCTGACATTCCCTGGGAGCTCAAGTGCCCCAAGGTCATCGGCGTGAACCTTACTGGCAAGATTGGCGGCTGGACCACCCCTAAGGGTACTTATCTTCTCATCCATTCTTTGAATCCGCGTACTCATATAAGGGGCAGATGTTATCCTCAAGGTTGCAGGCATCCTCACCGTCAAGGGCGGCACGGGTGCCATCGTCGAGTACAAGGGTTCCGGCGTCGAGTCGCTCTCCTGCACGGGTATGGCCACGATCTGTAACATGGGCGCTGAAATCGGCGCGACGACCTCGCTCTTCCCATTCAACCACCGCATGGTCGACTACCTCAATGCCACCAAGCGCCCAGACATTGCCAACTACGCCAAGGCCTTTGCGCACAACTTGAAGGCTGACGAAGGTGCTGAGTACGACCAGGTCATCGAGATCGTAAGCGACCCTCGCTTCTGTCTCCTGTACAGTGTATTGACCGGACTCGACGCCAGAACCTCTCCGAGCTCGAGCCCCACATCAACGGCCCCTTCACGCCCGATCTCGCTACGCCCATCTCCAAATTCGCCGAGGCTGTCAAGGAGAACAAGTGGCCCGAGGAACTCAAGGTAGCGCTCATTGGCTCCTGCACCAACTCGTCATACGAGGACATGTCCCGCTCCGCCTCCATTGTCAACCAGGCTGCAGACCGCGGGATCGATCTCCAGAGCAAGTTCACTGTCACTCCTGGATCGGAGCAGGTTCGCGCTACTATTGAGCGGGACGGGCAGATTGGCGCATTTGAGCAGGCGGGAGGCATTGTATTGGCTAATGCGTGCGGACCGTGTATTGGGCAGTGGGATAGGCAGGATGTAAAGAAGGGCGAGCCGAACTCTAGTGCGTCTTTTCTCCTCCCTTTCCCTTTCCCTGTAAGACGGGTGTACTGACAAACACCCGCAGTTATCACCTCGTACAACCGCAACTTCACCGGCCGCAACGACGCCAACCCCGCCACGCACGCCTTCGTCGCTTCCCCGGACATCGTCACCGCCATGGCCTTCGCCGGGCGGCTCACCTTCAACCCCCTCACCGATACCCTTACCGGCGCGGACGGCAAGCCATTCAGATTCACCGACCCCACCGGCAACGAGCTCCCCCCCAAGGGCTATGATCCGGGAGAGGACACCTTCCAGCCCCCGCCTACGGACCGCGCGAGCGTACAGGTTGCGGTGGACCCAAAGAGCGATCGTCTTCAGCTCCTCCAGCCGTTCCAGCCGTGGGATGGGAAGACGCCAGAGGATCTGCCGATTTTGATTAAGGTTAAGGGCAAGTGCAGTGAGTGCTTTTTTTTTTTTTGTTGGCGGGTTTTTGGGCTGGTGCTGATGGGTGTGGCGGGTAGCGACTGATCATATCTCTGCTGGTGGACCGTGGTTGAAGTACCGTGGCCATCTCGAGAACATCTCCCGTACGTGGCATTTTCCGTCTTCTTCATGTATCCAGCGTACTTAATCGTCCCGCCCCGCCAGAAAACTGCCTTATCGGTGCCATCAACGCCGAGAACAACGAGGCCAATCAAGTCAAGAACCGGATCACCGGCGAGTGGAATGGCGTCCCCCAAACCGCAGCCTACTACCGCGACCATGGCATCAAGTGGGTTGTTGTCGGTGACCACAACTACGGTGAGGGCTCCTCCCGTGAGCACGCTGCCCTCGAGCCGCGCTTCCTCGGCGGACTGGCGATCATCGTGCGCTCCTTCGCCCGCATCCACGAGACCAACTTGAAGAAGCAGGGCATGCTCGCGCTGACCTTTGCTGACCCCGCGGACTACGATAAGATCAAGCCGAGCGACAAGGTGGATATTCTGGGGCTGGAGAGCTTTGCACCAGGCAAGAACTTGACGCTGAGGGTGAAGCATGAGGATGGGTCGAGCGAGGAGATCTCGCTGGCGCATTCGTTCAATGAGGGGCAGATTGAGTGGTTCAAGGCTGGCTCTGCGCTTAACTTGGTGCGTCTATTTTACGCTCATACTTTCTTGTTCGTGTGCTGATGTTCATTGCATCCTAGATGGCTGCCGCCGCCAAGGCCAGGCAATAGACGCTCTCCCCCGAAATACGTGTATCTACGTAAAAACTAGATAGACATTCAACGCACCTCTTTTGATTGAAAATATTCCCGGTGTTGTTCTACTTATGTTTTATATCTCACTCTTCTCCGTTTTTTTTTGTACTCATTAATGACCTCGCTATCACGCAGTAGTGATCCCATGTAACTTAATGAGGAGGACGTGAATTCCATTTGAATGCTATGGTGTTCGGACAATGATTTTTGGTTGAGAAATGAATGAGGGTTTAGGTAAGTGACAGGTACCGTGACTTTTAGCATCGGAAGATCGGCGAGGGTAACAGAACGTGTTTGCCTGGCCCTGTTCATTATGGGAAGGGCGGCGCGATCTCCTTCGCTGCGATTTTGGCGACGAAAATCTTCGTCTCGGCCATAATGACCAGCCTCCCGTCCCCGGCGAACACCAGGTTAGAAGACGTAGTACCTAGGAAAAACTTCCCCAGCAGCGTGCCCTCATCGTTCCACACCTGCACGCCGTCGCCGCACCCGGCGTACACGTTCCCATTGGTGTCGATCTGCACGCCGTCTGGGACACCCGTATCGGCATATGCGAAGATCCGCCTGTTAGTGAAGGCTTGCGTGCGCTTGTCGACATCAAAGGCGTATCTGATGGGAGGAATTGCTTTCAGACCTGTGAATGGAAATGGAGCGAGTGAAGGGGACACGTACATGGTGGCAGGTTCTGTCTGATTGTTCCCGAGAAAGCCTCCTGACGCGCCGGTGTCCGCACTGTCAAAGATAGAACAGTCGGGTTATTTATGCTCGAGGCACGTAGATGGGGTGGGTACGCACATGTATGCTGTTTTCCCATCAGCTGTGAATGCGATGCCGTTGGGCTTGTCGAAGTCTGTCGCGACGACGCGCACCGTACCGGTGGCCGGATCGAAGCGGTACACTTGGCTCGGCATAAGCGGGGCAGGGCGGAAGTGGTTCAGGAAGCCATAACTGTAGATACCTCATTAATGGCTTTTGAAAAAGGCACAGGCTGAGGAAGGAACCCACATCACGTCTGTGAAAAACAGCTTGCCACTGGGATGAACTTTGATGTCATTTAGCGAGTTGAACTGGCGCCCGAAGAAATTGTCCAGGAGCACAGTGACATTGTGTGGGGATATTGGGTTCACGAGTGCGATGGAAGGCGGCAGCGGCCCGCGTCCTGATGTTATGAGAATAAGAGAACCCTTGAACGGCCCCGTGCCCCCATTGGTCATCTGGATGGTGTCTGGGAGATTGAGCTGCAGAGTGCGAGACGGAAATTGTTTAGCTCCGCTGCAGAACCTCAGCGTGCGCAGACTGGAGCTGCGGCGTTTACAGAGAAGACACTCACTTCGGTGACAGGGACGTTGATGGGTTGGCCTTTGTTTCCTGCAAGGGCCGCCTCCACGTCCTTCATGCTGATCTTCCCGACCTGGTTGTTGTGATTGAGATCGCTGTTCCCCAGGGGGCCGCCGTCGTTGCTTGCGAAGAAGACTTCATCGGTGGTGGGATTGTATACCGGCCCTTCATGGGCGAAAGCAAAGGTTGAGTTCGACGCCACTGCCTGGATAGAGGGGTTGGAGCCAAGTATTGACAAGAAAGACTCGTCAAATATTTGGAAGAAAGGAGGCTCCGTAGACGTGGGATTGAAGAACTCAGTGAACGAGGACTCGCGGAATGTTGCGTTGGGGCCTAGCACAGCAAATGAATGGGGATCGATAAACTGGTATCAAGGGTGTGAATAGACTGGGTTGAAAGAAGATAAAGAAAGACTCACCACTGACTGAGGTGGAAGTTTGAAGGGTGCAGTAGGTGATGATTGGGCATATACAAATGCCGCATAGACTGCAACAAACACGGACGCTACGGCTGCAATACTTTTCATTGATGAACTCCTGGAGGAAGTCGGTGTGCTGGCACCATTCGTATGCCTAGAGCTTATATCCTCCATGAATTCGAACTTCGAGAAGGGAAATCCTAGTCACAGCTGGTAGAATTATTCAATTCAACACCCAGGCGGACCCTTCGCTTGGCTTGGGCAAATGTCAGAATTGATGACGACAATAGGCAGCGAAATAAGGGTTTATGTCGGTCACAAGACCGCTGCATGCCCCTCTTTGCTCCCTATGGGTGACTTTTCCTCTTCCATAGATGCGCAGTCACAACAGCGTCTTCGAAAGATCCATGAGGCTGGAGGATTAACGTTAGTCTAAGCGCGACGGACTGCCGCTGACGCCACATGTGTGTGAATGCACATTCAAATGTTCAGATATTCACTATGACTCCGAGTAGCAACATGTTGTATCTCAAAGAATTGCTGACAGCGATAAAGAGTATAACAAGAGAACTTGATAACGATATATCGCAAGGAATAGAGAAGCGCAAATGAATTCAGGTTACAGAGGAGGTATTGGTTTCGCTGCGATTTTTGCGAGGAAGATCCTCGTTCCAGCCATGATCATCAGTCTACCGTCGCCAGCGAACGCCATGTTGGCAGTAATGCTCCCAATGAAGAACTTTCCAAGCAAGGTTCCTTTGCTGTTCCAGACCTATCGCCAAGCATCAGTAGACGGTAAACGAACAAGGAAAAGTTGAGCGCAAACCTGTACACCATCCCAACATCCTGCATAGACGTTACCCTGAATGTCCACCTGGATACCATCAGGAATGCCCGTATCTGTGTACACGAACGTGCGGCGATTGGTGAACATGTCGGTCTCTGGATCCACATCATAGGCGTAGCTGAGGATGACTAGTGAGAAGATGCAGACGAGTTCATGAAAGCTATGGTTACATACATAGTGGCAGCTTTCGTTGTGTCTATAGTAGCACCGAGAGAGCTCGTATCTGAGCTGCTCAAAGAGCTGTTAACTCTGGGCTAGGGACTCAACATTGGAGAGAAACTCACACATATGCAGTTTTCCCATCAGCCGTAAACGCGATACCATTCGGTGTAGGAATATCGCTCACTACTACTCGTACAGAGCTAGTAATGGGGTCAAAGCGATAAACCTGGGGAGGCATGAGCGGTGCGGGACGTGCACCACCGAAAAACCCATAGCTGAATAAGATGCCTTTAGTCATCGTCGACGCAAGAAAAACAAAAATTATTCACAAAGGGTCAGTAAAAAAAATATTTCCATTTGGGTGGACTTTAACATCATCCAGAGAGTTAAATTGACGGCCGAAGAAGTTGTCCAAAAGCACAGTGGAGTTGTTCGGGGAAAGAGGATTCACAAGTGCGAGCACCGGTGGCCTAGAACCACGGCCATTCGTTACAAGAACGAGCGATCCTTTGAACGGACCAGCGCCTCCATTTATGATCTGGATCGACTCTGAGAGATTAAGCTACAAGAAGGTAAATCAGCCATGTTTAGCTCGTTCGTGATGTGCTCGAGAAATTAAAAGGAAAACTCACTGCCGTAATAGGGACACTGACAGAAGAAGCGTGAGGATTTGCTGCGAGAGCAGCCTCAACAGCCTTCATGCTAATCTTGCTAAACTGGTTGTTTGACAGTAGTCCAGTTCCGTTGCCACAGAAAAATATCTCATCGGTAGCCGGATTGTAAATCGGGGCTTCGAAAGCAAGTGGTATTGGGAAGTTTGCAGTGACCTGATGAATCGATGGATTCGGTCCTAGGATCGACAAAAAGGACTTGTCGAAGATCTGGAAGAATGGCGGAGTGGACGATGTAGGATTGAGAAACTGGAAGAAAGATGAATTGCGGAATGTGGCATTTTCTCCAAGAACAGCGAACGAGTTTGGCTCAACCAACTAGAAAGTAGAAATGAGCGAGCACCAAATTTACAAATGAAAAGGAATTACTTACCACTGACTGGGGAGGGAGCGGAAACGGATTCGCTGCATCGGGAGATCCTACATTCAGCGCGCACGCAAGAGAAGCTTGCAGCAGAACATGCCCAATCGTTGACAATACTGCATGCTTCATGATTGAGAGGAATTTTTGTCACCGAGGCTGCCTCGTGCAACTGCACTTCAATTCGAATTACATTTATATCTGCTTTGACAGATCTCCGCGACTAAAATAACAGTAACGTTATCAACTTAGCCCGTCGCTCTTCCTGAATTCCGCGCCAACTTCTTTTTCCATATCTCAAGTAATATAACAACCGTCTATTCACTTCTTGGTCAGGTGGAGTTGAGATGGAATGAAAGTAGAATTTATATGCAAGAATGGCAAGTCTAGGTATTAAATTTAGCATCACTCCTTGAGAACCTGATGACAGAATTTAACATACTATAACTTAGGGCATCTGTCTTTGGAAGACTCGGATCTCCCGCCGACGCGACAATTCAACGCTACGTTCAGTAATCCGCTCAGAAGTTTGGCGAATCTGGTTCGATCAATGCGATACCGTAAGCTAGGACCCACGCAAACATGCTAAACGTCGCATGTTTACTATAAGCTTCCAGCTATTATCCATCTGGATATAAAGATGGGTGAATCATGGATTTCATGAATATGGTGGTAGAGGTGCAAGAGACATTGTGACGTGACCGTCACTAACTTCAATCTCATGTGAACGTCACGGTTGACAATGTTCAAAAGTTTAAGCTTCAAGCTTAAGGTCAATCAAAACTTTCAACATTCATAGTTTTCAACGTTGTTTCGACGTCCACGTTCGATCATGTCATTCCCACAATTTAAGACCCTAAATGATTATCTATACCTTCGAAATAATCTATGGGCATCCGGCGATGCCAGTGGTTGAACGACCTTTCGTCCCTGCAGGATTCACTCTTCAACTTCAGATGATGACCAAGAGCACATGACAAGGTTTGGACAAGACGATCGTTATCGTTAGTCAGGCTCAGTATGACAAGGTTATCGATGTCTACTCGTATGCAGGCTCGACTCTGGGTAGGTGTATGTAAATCCGGGCGTCTTTGTAAGGACAAAAACGACGGCATAGACGTACCCTCACTTTCTACTGATGGGCTAGCCAAGTAATCTCTTCCTTCTCTCGCAAGGCATTCTATGAAGGCGAGTTTGCGCACCTCATGGAATTATAGAAAGTGTTGAATTAAATTTTAGGTGGGGTGGCTTGGTAGGGATCCTGTGATGCCTTCCGGTAAGTGAGGATATTTCGACATCTTTCACAAATTAAAAGATAGGGTTGGTTGATCATGACATGTTGTTGCAATCAAGCAGAGCACAAGGAGGTGGGGAAAGCCCTGGTACACCTAACGAGGTTGCGCGAGTGGACGCTTGCAACGAGGCATGAACACCGTAAGGTAATCTCACGACCCTCCGGCTTCATCCACCGGCATCAGTCTGATGGAAAAGAATCGGAGGAGGTAGAAGAACGTGGAAGCAAATAGCCTTCGTGAAGAGAGTCCGAAGGAAGCTTGTGGGCCGCCTTAATATCTGAACAGCGCCGACAGCTATTGAGTGAGCAAGATCCCCTCGCAAAGCTACTAATAGTACTTCGGTGCCAGCTCTGTGACGTTGATTATCATATCTACACCAGATTAACATCGGCATCGGTGAGTCTTCCAGTAAAATATCGTAAAATTAAGCGTCTCAGCTAAGGTCAGCGACAGGGCTTGTGCAGGCGGACATTACCCGACTACCGGTTTACAGTGAAAGCCGAACCATCCTCAGCCCACCTCTTTAAGCTTTTTGCGTTATCCGGGATCCCTCGCGGACGACAAACAATCGGAGAACGTACACTTCCATTTAAGACAAGTAGGAGGTGTGAGATATCATCTCCACCAGGAGAAAATCGGGCCCCTGGAAATCAAGCTTCCTTCCTCCTGCATGATAATACTGCGTAGCCAGCAAAAAACATCACCCCTACGCTTCTTATCCTCTCTACTCTTTCTGCTCTCATCTAATCTTCAACAACTGCTATCACGCCTACCCTCTAGGAACGACGATGATGTCCCTCACTAAGGGATTTCCATCTACGAAAGGTGTACGGTGGTTCAACGTCTCTGTCCTCACAGTGACACCGGCGATAGCGGTATATGGAGTACTTTTCGCAACGTGGAGGAGTAGAACGGTTATATTTTCAGCGGCGTACTATATCTTCTCCATGTTGGGTAAGAAGTATTGCTTATACCCGTGTCGCCTGTTTTGACGTGTCATGACGCGCACCGATTAGGTATCACAGCTGGTGAGCAGCCTTGAAGTCTTCCAGAAGCCGAGAATAGGCAGCCAACGACTCGTTTCTCAGGCTATCATCGACTTTGGTCTCACAGATCTTACAATGCTTCTTTACTACTTCAGCTTTTCTTGCTCTTCGGAGGTTCGAGCGCTGTGCAAGGTTCTTGCTACTGGTGGGCTCGTGCCCATCGTTCGCATCACCGTCATACCGACACTGACCTCGACCCGTACGATGCCAAGCGTGGGCTCTTGTGGACACACGTAGGCTGGATGATCTTCAAGTCGGAGCTTCGTTCCGGACCTGCAGATACTTCTGATCTCAGAAAGGACCCACTGCTGCAATGGCAGCACCGGAATTATTTCCTGCTCGCTATGGTATTTGGATATGTTCTTCCTACTCTCGTACCGGGACTTCTTTGGAACGACTGGATCGGCGGTATTTGCTTTTCGGCAGCATTCAGACTTACTATCGCTCACCACGTAAGTTCGCCATTATTCTCAGA
Organism: Nidula niveotomentosa; assembly: GCA_036937135.1. NCBI lineage: Eukaryota > Fungi > Basidiomycota > Agaricomycetes > Agaricales > Nidulariaceae > Nidula > Nidula niveotomentosa. The sequence continues at coordinate 133,831 of JASFDE010000019.1, forward strand.
ATTTATTTTGCCAACATGGTTTTTATTAGAGTACCTTTTGTATAAACTCTATCGCTCATTGGCTTGGCTCCACCCCGTACGATGACGAATTGACTCCTCGAGATCACTTTTTATCAGCAATCCTCACTATGGGCGAAGGATATCATAACTTTCACCATCAATTTCCAATGGATTATCGGAACGCATTCCGTTGGTACCAGTATGATCCTACGAAATGGTTTATTGCTTTATCCTATCGAGTTGGTCTCGCCAGTCATCTCCGCATATTTCCCAGTAACGAGATCGCCAAAGGCGCGTTGACCATGAAGCTCAAGGAGCTGAAACAAGTGCAAGAGTCTCTGACTTGGCCGGCTCCAACTCATCGCTTGCCTGTTGTAACATGGGAGCAATGTAAAAAATATAATTACTAAGATTTCTACAAACTAATTTTATATAGTCCAGGAAAGCTCTAAAACTCGCAAATTAATACTCATTTCGGGATTTATCCATGATATTTCCTCTTACATAGATCAGCATCCAGGGGGACCGCAATATCTAGCCAGAAACTCTGGAAAAGATATGACCTCTTCTTTTTTCGGAGGTGTGTATAAACACTCGAATGCTGCACACAATGTACGCCTGCTTCACCATCTGGAGGTTAACGTACTGACATATAAATAAGCTGCTTGCTATGATGCGAGTCGGTGTTCTCTCTGGGGGAGTGGAAACCGTCGTGAATCATAACATTTCACCTTCTCAACGTCTGTATGTGGCTCAGCGGTGCGAGGACCAGTGATTGCGGGGCATTACATATATCGGGAGCATAGAAACCAATCTCACAATGATTTGTGAGACTGAAGTCTGATAGACCATTTAGATTCCTTGAATTCTCGTCTCCTTTATGATCGAACTACTTGTAATAAATTCAGTCCTTGAGCGTAATCATCGGCGTTACACTAAATCGTGGTATATTTTCCTTGGAATAATTAGATGTTCTTCGATTGGAGGCTGTACACTTACGTCAGCACATTCGCTGCCGTCTCTTCGGGAGGCCCCACTCCCGAGGAGTTTCTCAAACCCGCGGTGATGTGCAGCGGCCACCAAGACTATTCTTCGGCTTTACCTCAGTTGCGTCCGCGCGGCGCCTGCTCAGACTCCTTCACTTGCATCCACCTTCCTCTACAAGATAGCAGCAATGCAAACGCCCATGCACTCATCATGTCTCATAGCTGGGGCCTTGAACTGGGACCTATTCCTTCCAAAGATGGCTTCTGTGTTTCCCGATCTCAAGGATCCCGGGTCTGGAGACGCGCATCGAAGGTGGACTCAGTCACTCAGGTCTACGATCTCTCGGATGAGATCGATATGACACTCTACATTCATGCCTTTGGAGGGTTCTCCGATATATATCGTGGTGAATGGACGCCCAATGCGGTGTGTACTCTTGAGGAAGGGCGGATAGTCATTCCGGTGAGTTTATTTTCTCTATAGCATTTGTCATCTCATATCAGTTCTTGAATGTCCCATAGGTCGGTATCAAATTGCTGCGAGCTTTCACACAGGGAGAGGTGGATCTCTCAAGGATACGAAAGGTGGGTTTATCCTCTCAGTGTTGAAGTATATGGATGTGTGTCGATAGAATTCGGCCTGCAGCGACTCAATCGTGAAGTTAATATATGGAAGTACCTTCGCCATCCCAATATCGCAGAATTCTATGGTGTGTCATTTCAGCTAGCAGGGAGGCCTGCGCTGGTAATGCGGTGGTATAATAATGGCACTGCCCCTCAATACATCAAAACTCGACCATGCACTAATATACTCGGCCTTGTATGTTCTGCATGACTAGTTGTGATTCATGCTCATAAAGTCTCACCAGGTTGTCGATGTCGCAGAAGGACTAAAATACCTTCATTCATTGTGTCCCCCTATCGTGCACGGAGATTTGAAAGGAGTACGTGTCATTCCCCCCTCCACCCACTGATTCGTTTTTATTCTGATCACAGTCAACTTACTTCCCCAGAGCAACATCCTTGTCACTGACTCTGGACGCGCTGTTCTCACGGATTTTGGCCTTTCCAAAGTGGTCGAAGAATTGCACTTGCTAACAGGAAATACAACATCAAGCTTTTCTGGATCCATTAGGTGGCAAGCACCTGAGGTCGTCATCCAGCTTTCAAATTTAGAAGATGACGACGTCTCCATGACGCTTCATCTATCGTCTGATGTGTGGTCTTTCGCGTGTACGACCTATGAAGTAAGTGTTCGCTGTGAAAAATCTGGAAGCCAGCATTAAATTATTTTCAGCTCCTAACCGGCAACCTGCCATACAGAGATACGTCTCGACCTTTAAAGGTCTACGAGCTTATAAAGAAAGGGATATTCCCAGTGACAAATTCGGACTTAAATCGCGCACACGTCTTCCACAGGAACAATCGATGCGTTATTCTGCAGCTTCTGAACGAATGCTGGCGCCTGAATGTAGACGATCGCCCCACAATTCAACAGCTCGTTTCTCGATTACATTGCATCTCTGCGAGTAGAGTTGGCTGTTGGCTGGGCTGTTTGTGAAGTATTATATAGCCCAGATAATTCTTTGTATTTGATCATGGAACTTGCTCTGCCGGTAGTTTTCCGATACGTTTGAACGTGTTTTCTTGTTTTCCTGCCTATTATATTCGTTGCTTAACCATCGACCCTTGTGATTTCATCAGTGTTGTTCATGTATTCATGTAGACTTATTTTCAGGATATTTTAAATAAATATCTCAGCAGCTCACTGTCGGTGGTAATTAGACTTATAACCGTCCCTCTTGCCTCTCATGCAGGTAGCAGTAGCTAGCCTAGGCAATGTTTAGCTTGAGCTGTACCCTATTCACTAAATATAGCACTTCCTCCGCCCTCTAGCACTCGCGGAACCTCCGTGTTTAGTTTATGACCAATGAAAGCAAATCTTCTCCAATCTTATATTTGCTTCCTACTGACCATGACAGTGACTGACTCGCTAAGTTCAAATTGAAACTTATAAATGCAGCGAGGCTATAGATTATTTATTGATGTACACAGTGGAATTCTGTGACGAACTTTCTTCCTTTCATTTACTCCACCCTTGATCATTCGTCTTACTTCGTATTTAAAGATTTATTCCTTTTGCACTGGAAGAGGCGTGTGTATGGGAGGGCGTGAATAATAACGTATCAAAACTTTACATTAAACTAAAAGATACACAAATTGATCTCTTATCGTCTTGTTTCGCTAGAAGCTTAGAGCGGGAAGAGTTATACACAAGATACGGGCATGGAGCTAGGAGATGTATGAAAAACAAACAAAATCACTGAAATGAGGGGAAAAACAAACAATAAAACTAGGCAGCATATTAATCCATAGTGCGTACAGGCTAAAGCAGGTGCTATGATTTCACTGGTACACTTCTTCTTGCCTACGCCCTTATACGTCACTCGGTGGGCCGATGCCGCTCTGGTTCGGCTCTTCTGGGCGATAGAGATGTGGACCGTCTTTGAGGGGAGGTTAGTGAGCCGAAAATTCAAATTGAAGATGTTACAACGAATGATGTGTGGGTATGTAGAGGTGCGGGGAGTTTACGGGGAGAGTGCTGTAGCTCCAGTGCTGCCGGCCTGAGCCTCGAGCAAAGTTCCAGCCTCCACCAGATTTCCGGATTCCAGACCTTTCCCTAACGGGGATAATTGGTGCTTTTGCAGCGGCACGTATGTAACGAATAGCACGTTATGCACCATTCACAACTTACGCAAGTTCCTGACACCCGATGGATGCCGGAATTCGGCCTTGCATGCGCTCACGATATTCCCGCCTCGTAGCGCTCATTCTCCACCTTGACTCCAGATATAGATCATGCCCAAACAGATCTCTCCTCTCGAACACATATCCCGCAGCAGCATGCATCCCCCTCGCCTTACGGATCAATGACGAGAAAACAATCTCAACATTGATTATGGCCTATCGATATCCTCAATGCCTTACCCGCGCGGACCAAACGCTCACGATGATCCACGCAAGATGAAGGTACATCAGAATGGTAAAGGCAGCTTATGCTCCACCGCAGAATATATTGCGCCCGGTTTTTCTTTCATTTCATGCCATGTTCACAGCAGCAATCGAAAACTAACATCTTGCTCCTATTCTTTTATTATTATCTCATCTTAATCAAGGAATTATCTTGAGTCCTGTCTCGTCAACGCCGTCTACTCCAGAGTCACTTCGACCCACTTTCCTTCCTCCCTTCATATCATCCCGCCTCCCATTCAATTTTTTTTTATGAACATAGCCTCGGCTCTTCAGGTAGAGCGCCTGGCACCACTCGCTCTTTTCACCACAGTCAACGGTGGTTCGACGTGATCACGCTCGATGAGGACGGTATTTCTCTGATACAACATAGGAAGTGCGCCGGAAGCTCTTACATCCATCTAGAAAAGGGGGGTGCTCGACCTCCTCTAAACAAACCTCCGCCTCTTTGCTCCGTCTTTTCCCGTGGCTCCTTCAAGCTCCTTCATCTATTCTTCTTTTCCACCCGAAGTCGATCTTAATTCCTGTCTCATTCCGTCACGGAGGAGTCCGACCGCGCCGCTTTCTGCCCCTGTACGAGAACGAAAAACAGGAGATATGTGGGTAAAGATAGTTTTTAACCTGAAGAACATAGTACGAGTAGATACAAATAGGGCTGTGGAGCAGGAATGAACGAAGCGCCAATAAAGCGCTCAGGTCCGAAGCCGTTCTCGTTGAAGTGGAATGTCTGAACTCCGTGTCGATAGTGATCGCGGCGGGTGAAAGTTTATCGATGCCGGAAATCCCACTGACATTTTAATACCGTGTACGGTTTACACGAAGGTTGATAGATACATTAACGATTTTTTGTCGATAACAAACTTAGATTTAGGCCCTTTTCGATAACCAGCGGTTTAAGTAGGATGGCCATTAATTATCCTCAGAAACAAAAGCTTTGGTGAATACTGAAATGATACTGAGTAGTTTTGCCATTGATTTTATTATTCCAAATATTCTGTACTTATTCATATTTGAAAACCTTGGCGAAAGGAGCATCGTGGATTAGCTGAAATTCGTTATAGTACCTGCTTTATTATTCTCTACATGTAAGTAATATCTAAGTGGAATCCTTGTATAATAGTAACTGGTACGGAGGCGCATAACAGCAATTATTTTACGACAACGTATATATGTACGTTCCCAGCTAAAAATGAAAACAGGATCCGACCACCCATACTTCATCACTTCCTATTCCCAGGATAGTAAGTCCGGCGATCTACCACCACTGTGGCATAAATATTGCACCATTTAGATGGAACTCGAGGAAGATTAGAAGTCTGTGCTTACCGCTCTTTACACTCGCACATGAGCTTCAGCTGGCATACTTTGCAACAGAGCAACGACATCGCTGCTTTTTGGCCTCTCATGTGGGAACTGGCGCCAGCATTCCTCGAGGATGCGAAGGATGTGAGGAGAGGATTGCAGAATATGATCATCCCGTCTCACTGGGGTTGTTCCGCGCCTAATTATATCGCCAATCGACATGCAGTGATAAACATAATAATATGGGACTTTCCCTGTTAGTAGCTGAACGGGAATTAGACATTTAATACTCGAGTCTTTACAGGTAAAGGTGGGGTTCTCACTTCATATGCAGTGCATGCAAACGACCAGATGTCAGATAACTGGGTAACCGGGGGATTAGGTGGAATGTCGTCCTCGAGGTACTGAATAGTAGCGTCAGGGAAGAGTTCTGGCGCTTGCCATCTCAGAGAGCCGGGGAAAGTGGATGTGGTGTTTCCAGTTGACGTTCTAAACTCCTCAATAATTGTAGACAAACCAAAGTCGGTGAGAACAGCGCGGCCTGCGTCAGTGACAAGGATATTGCTCTGCGAAATAATGGCAGATTTAAAGAAACTATCACAGAGGTGGCTAAGCATACATACCCCTTTAAGGTCCCCGTGAATGACGGGTGGATTCATTGTGTGAAGATACTCCAGCCCTGTTGCAATATCCAAAATCTATTAAAAAAGATGAAAATCATGTTAACTGGTGAAGAAAAATTCAAAACTTACTAGGTCAACCACATTGACTCCGTTTGGTCGGCCTCTAAGATAGTTTGGAGCGTTGCCATTGCTATACCACAGTATTACCAGTGAGGGTTTTCCGCCAAATGGGAAGCAGACGCCCAAGAAATCTGCAATATTCGGATGTTTAAGCGTCATCCATATCCCAACCTCACGGTTAAGTCGCTTGTAAGGATTTTTATTTGGCGTGTTACACAACAAGATTGAGCACACCCATACCTTTATTAGCCTGTCCCGGTTGACCTTTTTTCCGTTTGAAAACGGCCGGAGTAATTTTACCCCAACCTATACAGCCGTCAGGCATACATTAGGTCCTGAAGCATCGTCACTGAATAATATAAACACTAGCCTGAATGACAACTTTCTCATCTTTATGGGGATTACACAAGTTCCATTCGCCACGATATATATCGGAAAATCCCCCAGAGTTATCGACTTCACCAGCCAGAACAACCTCGATGGCATTTGTTAGATCATTAACATGGGGTATCAAATCGATTTTTTTGCTTCGATTCGGCGATGTAGCTTCGATGGGGGCTGTGTAAAGAGATGCATTGTAAAAATGAGTCGGTGCATCCTGGGATAAGATGGGCCCAGACGTGCCAGTATGAGGAGTATGATGGCCATGGTTGCAGTCATCGCAACAATAGCGGTTGCTGCTGTTTTTAATGGTGCTGGAGACATTTGAAGAGTTGGACGGAGCGAGTTTGGCGTTGCTAGCAGAAGTATTTATAACATCAGGCTGGTTTCGCTCTACGAAAGTATCAATACTCACAACCAGGCTAATAATCCGCGCAGATATCTCATCGCCTGAGAGAAGTGCCTTCCGGTTTCTTGCTTGTTGTGAGAATGTATAGGAAGCTGGGGAAAACAAAGATTCAAAGTTAGAAGCTTCCTGTCATCAACATGTTATTTGTACAACTCTTATAGTCGGGCGTAAGCTGGAGCTGAAGCTGAGGAAAAACCTGGTTTTCTGAAAGTTCACGTTTAAGCTCAAGCACTTGGGACTCATTTCGAATAGAAGCTTTATATTTAGATGAAAGCTACAGTGGATATTAACGGTGGGAATGGCACAATGGCCATGCCATTTTCATATACCAGGCTAGGGCTGTAAAACCTGAATTTGAACCATCAACTCGTCATCCAGATCCGTACAAGATAGATGCATGTGGACGCTAACATATTTGTGCCGTCGGGAATTGGCCGGTTCGTCAAGAGATCCGTGCTTATTCTTGCGAGTCGGGTTGTTCTTCCTCCATTTACTCTTATCACTCCTGATATAGTGGTCACTGGCGAGTCACTCTGATTTATAATGTCCCCTTTTCGTCATTACCCCCTGCGCACTGCAACTTAGGTAGTCCAGCCTCTATCATCGATGATCGATTGGGATACACAGGTGATCGGAGTGAGCTATCCCTGGAAGTATATGAAATCCTAGTCTGTTTAAGTAGCCTAATTTAAATAAAGCATCTTTTTCAATGTTGCCTGGGTCATATCAACCTTCAGAGATTAACTACTGAACATAAGTAGCTCCTTTAGGGAAGGCCAGTCCGAAATCCTTGTCTATCTCTTGCCAATCGCAGCTAGATCTGCTGACAGCCGCGTTTAATTATTGATTCGCGGGAGCTTCTATTGTCGGAGCATAATGAAAATGTCTATGCAAGTAAATATCGTGACTCCGAAAAAGCTCGCTTTCATGATAAAAATTATCTGCCATGGAAGTCTGTTTGGTGGAGGGCAAACACTAACTGAGATATAAATAGTTGGAGTATTCTGCTAAACTACATGTGCCATCCGATCTTTCTTTTTGTGTGGAAGTCGTCCAATCCGTGAATAGCCACCATGCTTTACAGCGAAGAACTCGACAGGTAAAGTAACTTGGGTGTGACGTAGAGCGCAAGCCATTTTTGCTTCCTTTTCAGGCGTGTTTTCGTCGTTGTTTCGTCGTGTCCGTTCACCCAGTGGCAAGGCACTAGTTCATTACTTACTACCGTGTTAGCTCATGTGTATGCATATCTGATAGCGGAGGGTGTGGGTACTGTGGTGCTAATCGGCTTTCATTAGGGAAGTTCAGGGTGGAAGCGAACAACAAGATCGGAGGAGTCAAAGTCCGGGGTAATATACTATTTAGGAACTCTGTCCTTGTGATATTAGCATGATTCCGATCAAGGGCCAACTATTAGCTCTCGTCAGCATCGTAGGATAGGTACTTTTGTTATCATTTACCTCTTTACCGCTTGCTTAAGCCTCCTGCTATGCAGAGCCTGTAACGCGGGCTTTTATTTTTACGGCCATCGGTGTATCGTTTTTATTCGCTAAGTATTTTGTAATCAAGCAGATGAAATATTTTACATGAACTCTACATACAGGGCAGCGGGAATAGCGGCTCGCACAGGATACGCACGGCCAGCCTTGCTTTGGCCAACCATGGCATCCTGCTACATCTACTTTACAGTAATTAAAATGCGCCCCTGTTGAACTGTTCATTCGTTCGTGACTTTATTCATACATGATATCTGCTCCGAGTACACTCATACATGAACACAATCATCATCACGTGTTGTGTTTGTGCACAGCACCGATTTATATCCTCATGTACCTCCATGCGTAAGGGAAGAAGAGAGCTGCTGCGGTATCAAAGCCCAATAATAGCCTCCACCAGGCCAGGGATGGCTTCGTAGAAGTCGATCAAGGTAATACAAGGGATAGACGATACTATTAAAGGGGGAGAAAAAAATTGAAAACTCACCAATGGCCCTGAAATGCTGCCCGTTCCTTGCCTTCAACCATGGGAAGAGAAGCTGATTCATCCCAGGAATACAGGTCCCACTGCCTAGGGCAAATGTCTACATGAGCGGCATCAGTGCAAGAAAATAACCATGGCCATAGCGGTCTAAAAGCATAAGAAAATAAAGATGCACACCTACGGCATGGTATCCTCGTGTTGTGAACTGTGCTGTAAAATTTCATTGGGGTGAGCATATCAAAGAGAGGAGATAACAGCTGTCTCCGGAGAGATATGGGCATCATATTAGTGCATGGAGGCGGAGCAAAAGGAAGAAACTTTAGCAAGTGAAGGACAACTGAGAAATGAAGTCTACACGCTTCGAACCATGGAGGGCATGTATCTGGATTCCCTGCTACAATGGATGAAAGGTGGAGTAATCGCTGGCCGACGAACTCAGGCGAGATTTTGACCTAGTTGTGCACCAACGAACGGCCAAAGGGAGATACGACAGAAAAAATAGAAGACAAAAACTATAGCCGTGAATCCAGAAGGCAAATGTATACGGGAGACGACGGGCCTCATCAAGGACATCACTGCGGTCGGAAGTACAGGATATCGGGATGGGAAGAAATAAAATCGACATTAACACAAGCGAAATCAAGATTCGAAGTCGAAATCGAATGCGAAGCCAATGAACGTCAACCCCTCCCTGTCCCAAAAACAGAAGGAAAATGACCGGACATGGTCGACCGCTCATCAGCAACGTGCGCCCTAGCAGAGAGATGTGGTAAGAAATGGTACGACAACGAGGCTCCTGACCACCACTGCCACCCTTCCCAAAATAAAACATGACAGGACGTGACTCACCTTCTGCATTACAGGCACAGCATTAGGAATACCCGCCATGCTCGCAAACGAGATAGACAGTTGATCCAGGTTCACGTTCTGCCGAGTCGCATTGGCGAGGAGCACCCTGGTGACAGTGTATTTGGACTGCATGTACATGGGGGCATCTGAGGCACTAGTAGTAGGTCTGCGAGAGACCAGAGTAGTAAATTAATTGAGGGTTCAGAAGGGAATTAACGAGAGTGGTGCTCCTCGATGAATGCCTTCTGTGGCAGGTTAGTGTCAACATTGTACGTGGTCTTAATATTTGCGCTGTTGGACATCCGCTAGTCTGGGCCGAGATGGATCTTGCACACAGAGAAGGAGGGACTGGGTCGTAATCGAAGTGGTGAAGGAGGAGGAAGCGGCCGTGGGCTTTACCTGGAGTTGGGAGCTGGAGAAAAAAAAAGAGGGATGGGGAAGGTTTAGTAAAGAAGGGAGGGGAAGGAAGGATGGGAAGGAAATAAAAATGCAAGAGGGATGATAGAAAATCGTGACGCGAAAAAACAAAATGCGAGAGAAGGAAGGAAAATGCAAAAGCAGAAGAAGGCGAACTTCAAAACCGATTCGAAATTTGGGACCAACCACTCACCGTCCCATTCCTCGTCACCCACATCCTGAAAAAGCGCATACACCATAACTGCAACTTTGCATCGCTGGGCGTGCCGATGATTCTCTCGTGGTTGAGCAAGGCAAGCAGGGTCTCGGTAGGGAAAGCTTGGGAGCCAAGTATAGAGGCCAGAGACGACGTCGGAGAGGCAGGCGGGAGTGCGTGCTGGGGTGTAGGATGGGGGGAGACAGAGACGCAGGGAAGAGGCGAAAGGAGGAGCGGGGACGGGAGGGAAGAGTAGAGAATGTACGAGAAATTTGGGTAAGAAGGAAGACATGGATGGTAGGCACAAGGAACCCAATCAGAAGGCAGGAGACTAGCCACGCACAATGATACAGACCGATCGTGTCGTTCCTAGGTTATACATGCAGTGAAGGTCGAACATGCGTACGCGCTCGTCCAGCATTTAGAAAATAAAGTGCTCTTGGCAGTGGAAGGCGCCCGCGTCGGCGGGCTGCTGAGCGCGGGGATCATCGAAGAAGGTTACATGTTACGTGGTGAAGTGGAGGGTACCAGAGGACAGGGGATGGATGCGGGGGAAGGGAGGGAAGTGGGACGGATGGGCCAGGTGCACCTGAGGAGGGAATGCTGGGTTGCATCTGTGTAGTTCCAACTTCCGAGTCCTGTGCGCGAGAGCGATGCGAGGCAAGAGAAGACGCGCAGATGATGTGAGTGGGAAAGACAAGGAAGCAAAGACAAGGGCACGAACAAGTAGAAGTATCATGCGTCCCCGGGAGGATCATATGAACCAACTTCGTCCTGTCCGGGACTTTCTTCATCCAGTCGCAAGTCAGGGCGATGGGTGAGTATTCATTGTTGATGCCTGCGCAGTGCGGGCGCCAAAACGAATGCAATTGAGCATGAAGAGCGCAAGGAAACGAGCACCAGGTACGGTGGCCGAGAAGCACATGGATGGATTGTGGCCGAAAATTTTTTCCTAAACCAAATTTTGAAATCAATTTCCCCCCTTGCCTTTCGTTTTATTTTACATACCCCTTGCTACCTTCCTACACCGTCATTTGGGCCTAATGTAACATGCAGGTAGCCGAAAAGTGTCACGGTGACATTTCCTGTACCTGATCCAAGGCCTTGCTGACATCTTCCAGTTACCTGATAAAGTTAGTTGTGAGAAACGTGGCCTCACCTTGTGCAGATGACGACGACACACCTGTTGTCAGATTTTAGCTGTCCACAGATTCTTAACCCAGGTTCATTTCAGATGGAAGGAAACCTAACTGGAATATCTCCGATTATATAGTCTCATATTTATTGTCACCTGAGTGAAGGCTAACTGTACATATAATCTATAGCTGTAAATCGAATTGTCTATCTATGTGGGTGCTTGAATGAGAATTGGATACTTGAGAATTTACTAGAGTTTCCAGACATGCATCCTATGCCTACAAGAGCTTCACTACACCACATCATGACCGACATCTTCCATATGCTCGAAGTTGAGCTCAACATCCTCATTGCTCCCTTCATCAGCCGAAATGTGTTTTCGTTTGTTACTGGCTAAGCAAGGAGGGTCTGCCACAGTTGCAGCTTTTCTTTTCGCAGCAGCCTTCAATGCAGTTGTGGTGCGCTTTGCATCTTGGACTATGCGAAGCTCAGTGGCAATCTTGGCGTGATCTTTCTCGCAATTTTGTGAAAACAGAATTGGGGCAGTCAAGTTTCGGGGAAGAACTTCCCGGAGTAGATGTGCATTGTGAAAGGCATGTGTGTTGATGATAAATCGATCCACTAGTTTATGCTCAATGAATTGCTCAGTGATGCCAGACTCCGTATGTTCCTGTACTCGATACCGGTGTCCAGATGCATTGCATGCAGCAAACTTGCAATCATGCTGTGCATTGTAATGAAAGAGAAGGCTCTGAAAAAAGAAAGAACAGTGAGTATAGATTAAGAATAGGTTTGTTGTTGAATTACTGCAGCAGGAATGACAGCAGATGTCTGTTCGTTCATTTGACGCACCAAGAAGGGCATCCCAAAGAGCTCATGGCGGGTTGCCGCAACTTGAAAAGTGTCAAGAACCACAAATGAGTATTTACACGTTGTATCTTGAAGGATCTCGGTGATTTTTCCAGTGATTGGTGAAGCTACAATCTGGACATTAGGCAACTGATCAGGTTGACATTCTGACATGGATGAAAGTGAAGTAAACTATCAACGTACCGAGTATGGCGAGTTAGCGAAAACCCAATCACCAATGTTGCATTGGTCTTTGGATTTCGAAACTACCCACTTTGCTTTGTGCCATGACAGTGTTGGATCTTGTGCAATTTTGGTGCTATTGATTGCAGAGGCAGCGAGCGTCTCACTCCACAGGAGAGCAGTGCGTGGTAGCTTTCTTTTCTTGTCATCCCTTTTGATGGCCTGAAGCTTAACTGTGCCTATAATATGAAAAGAGAAATGTCAATAACGGATTGAAAATTGACAATGTGGAGAACAAGAAGCTCACCCAGCATTATAGACTTAATCTTTGGCCATCCAACAAGTGCCTGCAGAAATGGGTTGATGACTATGAAGTTTTGCAGCAAGGCACCCGGCCTCGTCCAATCTCCGTTTTTTTGAGGCCACCAACCTCCAGAAAGCAAGTGCTTCACTGTTTCCTGTTCAGCAAGTTGGTAAGCAATGTCGCGGCTTGGTGCTTGATGATTGGACAGGATGGAACAATATCAAAAAATGGCATTGAAGGACTCATACACTTCCGTGGCCACACCCACAAGAGGGCCGAACCGAATTATGTCTTCTCTAAGATGTGCAAGTAGATGATACTTGATCTTCACAATAATCTTTGAAGGGTCGATAAGTGCAGCAATATCTAGAACATTTTCCACTGCAGTTACAATGTCTGACTAAAAAATGGTCAATCAATATGTTGTATGCTGTAGATTTTTATATGAAGGCTTACAAGGTACTTGTCTTGGGCCTTTATTTCTGTAAACCATAGTAGGGAAGACAATTTGCCTAATGCCTTGGTAAGAAGGAATTGCAAACTGTTGACAATATCATAAATGTGAAAGATGTTAACTTGAACTAAAGTTTTAAGTTGACGACCAATCAAAGAATTGGCATACTGCATGATGTATTTAGCACGGATAGCAGGGACTGTAAGCGCAGATACACTTGTGGCTTGCAGTTGGACAGAATATAACTCTTTTTGAGCAGGTATCACGAACCGAACCGGAGGCGTCCCGGAGGTCACGTGATTCGCGAGTCCCGAAGATGGAACGAAGACAGAATACCGAGGCGTAACTCGGAGGGCGCCTGAACGAGTCGGAGGTGTAAGGACGTAACCCTACGGAGACCAGGACTTGGCTTCAGCTTATAAGAAGCTGCGCCTTCCACGATCCTACTTCCTGAATTTA